>JABEVN020001155.1:0-26084 GCA_013146195.2 Codonopsis lanceolata | reverse complement strand
TTTAACAACATTCAACAAGCTTTTTCAACTTTGGCGAAAGGGTATCATCCAAGAGTAGAATATTAGGGTCCCTACGAGTACACCAAGTCCTCTCTCCAATGGTTGAGCAATCTTAAAAGACCAAAATAAGATGAATATCTTGAACCAAATAAAGAATTTAATATTATGAAAATCTTTATAACCATATATTTATTTTTTTTGAAGTTTGCCATTGATGAAGATTACTTCTTAAAATGAGACAACTCGATCTGCTACCTATTTTATCTTGTGTAAAAAAGAAAATATAGAAGTTGATAGAGATTAAACACATATCATGAAGGAAACCAAATTAAACAATCTCCATCCCAAAATTATTGCCCTGCTTTATTTTTTTGTTTGATCCAAAATAATTGTCTGGCTGAAAGTTTCTTTTTAGACAACACTTTTACCAATTTACTCTTACTTTTTATCATACTTTTTATTTTGACCACATACATATGGGTTTAAAAGGAAACTACACATCAAACAAATATTAATAATCAAGTCAATAAATTTTTTCATAATCCGTGTGTTGTGGATCAAACAAGACAATAATTTTGGGACGGAGGGAGTACTAAATAAATGGAGTTCAACAATACCTAGACTTCCACTTCTGAATACAACTATCTAAGATCCTTCATTATAGAACCCAAATACAACTCCCCAGTACCTAAAATGTCTGGATTCCTCGACTTTCGTAATAGCTAGGGGATAGATCTTGCTACTCTTCCTAAGACCATCCATCATTTATGGCAACTCACTTGGATTTAAGAGCTCAGTTGTTGTTTTCACCACTGGAAGAGTATTGAACTGGAGAGGCCTAAATATATAGATCTCATCACCATAATCCAAGTTACTAAGTGTTCTTCATGATTGAAGCATCCACACCTTCAATCGAACTCAAGAACTGTGGGGAGCCTTGCTAATGGGTATTCTATAACGAGCTTGATAAACCCATAGTTTAGTAACTTCTTTAACAGTCATATCCTCCTTATCATCTGGTGAATAACCTTCTCCCAACACATGTACACTCTGCCCTACATGGATTTCACCGCTATACACCCTTCCAAATGCATCAAAAACACATTGCCGATTTATGATATAGCTTTGTCACATTAACCATAAGGGGACCGTAGGATCACAGCTTCTCCATGGCTTTGTAGATGGCCGAATCCTTAGGTCCAAAGTAAATATGTTCAACCTTACGAGCGCAACACCTTTGGCGTGAGGGAATGTGATGAACCAGACATCAAGAAAGCCCAGCGTGAGCCAAAAACCGAGCTTCAAGCCAATCTAAGTAAAGGCCTCACATTTAACTTACAAGTCGCATTTCTTAGACTCGCACCAAGTTCTCGCAAGAGTTGTCTCTACACTCTTCTTATGTTCTCCAATAACTTGGTCAGATATTTTGTAAAGAGGTTCAAGCAAAAACTGAACAAATGATCTTTCCGCTCCACTTCTAGGTGGTTTTTTTCTAAAGCCTCTAGTATCAGGGTCATAGTAGTTTAGCGTCAAAAGGAATACCGTGGAGTTTAACATATAGTTTAGCAAATGATTGCAGAGTAAAGCACCATCCTGCACTGCCACTGGCAAAACAAACATTTCCAATAGTTGGATCAATAACTTGGACATCTCCAGCAGTTGAAGAGATGGTAGAAATATGGTTATTAATCACTTCAATTGTATGCCTCAGCTTATGGTAAACATCTTTTGAGGCAATTTAAGCTCGCTTATCAACCTGTCAACCTAAACAATCAGAGAAAAAGAATCTTTGAATCTTTGAACCACAAGGTTGTGAATTTTTTATGTAATAATACAAGAGAAGTAATTGTTGTCCAACGATATATGGAACCTAATGATTACCTTGTTTATAACAATTACTATAGGAAGGCGGTATTGGATTGCATGGCGAATTTCCTCTCAGTATAACCTTTCATGAATGAATGTCAAAAGAAAAGATGTATCCCCAAAGTAGCTTAGGCGGAAAGATTTGCATCTTAGCAAATAAAAAGTAAAGTCGAAGGCACTTTATTTAGAAATTTACATGCAATAGTCAATTGCATAAAACCTGGTTCGTCCAACTGGAATCTTTGACTTAAGTTAGTAATGGAGTTTTTCTGCAAATCAAGAGTCATGTTTTTGACACAGCTGGTGCCAATATCCATGGTTCCACTGAGACGGGTGTTGCTAAGTACTCTTTCAAGACATGCCAAAACAACACCTTTTCCTCACTTATACAAAAACTCAATACGTAGTAGCATAAGAAATGGTGTGCTTGTTATATTTGATTGACTGAATTTTCACAATTTCAAACTGTTTTTGCTTGAATGTCGGATAATACTCAGAGTCTCCAAGATTACTGAAAGTTTGCCAAGACAGGACCGCTGAACGAATTCCAATCAAGGCTGAGACCGTAGAAGGATATATAATAATCAGAAACAAATTGTGATTCTCCTAGATTAACATCTAGTGTGAAGGATTATACATTGGGTCATGTTGGGATGTTTGAATGCGCTAAATAGTTTATTTTTGGTTAGAGACAACTTTTCCAAAATTCAAGGGGAAAAAAGGATATATATATATATATATATATATATATATATATATATATATATATATATATATATATATATATATATATATATGGAAGAACAACCATCATTAAATTGGAAATTTATAGCAAAAATAGTTTTTGGGATGTCCTAATCTGAAAAGGAGGGCTTAATTTGGACAGGCACGGAGTATAGAAGTGTGTGGAAACTCCATAAAAAGCGAGTGAGAGACTTTATTATGCTTCTGTTACAATTCCATGCTCTGTACCTAAGATTCTATGTTATATTTTTCTTTCTTTTACTCTTTTCTTTACTTATGTAGTAACCTTGGCTACTAATGAAAGTATCAAAAGCATGCCCTTGGCATACTGGTAATGTTGGGCATAATGGCGAGCATGTTGCAAGTCGCAGCTAGTGTCACATACAACAGCTAAGAAAGTGACTTTTGTAAAGTAAGTGCGATTATGTTTTTCAACCAGAGTGTTGGTTTCCTCAAGTAAAACAAAACTATTTTTTGAGTTGCCTCTTTTCCTGTATTAAATTTTGTAATAATTAGGTTGTGACAACTATAAGCTAACTCAGAAAATCAATCTGCTAAAATGAACATCCTTACAAAATTAACGAAAGCCTCTTTGATGCATCAAAAGCATGAGATGAAAATATGTATGTCCAGCCCCAACTTTGCCATCAAGCTCTTGCAAAACTATGCTTGTCCGGCCCCAACTTTGCCAATGAATCAGCAACAACACAAAAATATTTCATTAGACAATAGCAAAACAATCAAGTCTACTTCAAATTTAGACACAGTGCATGAATCTCACTTTGATTAAAATTCTCAAGTGCAACTCAAACAAATCATTAATCAATTATACTCATACAGCCCTCCTCAATCACTTATCAACTTATATTATGCAACTTTTTAAATTCAACATTGAAGAAGCTACATAATTTCCTGATTGTGATGTAAGTACGGGTGAGAGCTAGGTGCTTTTTGTGTGAATAATAACTCTATGACTATTCATGCTTTCTATTGTTGGATGTGAGAGCAGGGGCATGTTTAAAGAAAGAAGGATTGTTGGAACTCATGGAGCTTGGTGCTTCAAATTTAATTATTTTCCTAAATTGACACAGTTACAATTCCAAAATACTTTCTATATAGTATATTAATGTTACAAACTCACCACTTTTATGTGGTTGTAAATCAAGAGTGTGTATTTTACTGAGCATTTGGTAATCATCGTCAATTCTCAATGACAAACCCAATAGCTTTGGATACAGAAGCATGCCCTTGCAAGTGGGAGATCGAACAAGCTGGTATGGACTTGGGCAAATCATCTCTGTATCTCACCAGGCTGATAAGTTGTAGCAAAACTATGTCTGTCTAGCCCCAACTTTGCCAATGCATCAACAACAACAACAAAATATTTCCTCAGACTAACAAAACAATAAAGTCTACTTCAAATTTAAACACGAATGCATCAATCTCGCTTTGAGTAAAGTTCTCAAGTCCATCCAACTCAAACAAATCATTAATCAATCATACCAATAAAGCCCTCCTTAATCTTGTAAATATGCATTAACAACAATAATGTTTCGATTCAAACAATGATATTACATAATAGTGTAATGTGAATTACAAATAAGAATGTATTTTTGCTTAACAGATTGAAACATTTTAGCCTCTCAAAGACTATGGGTGACTCAGACAGAACTCACAATCAGAATGGGAGGTTCATTTATTTTCTTATTTTTAAGGCATCAAGTAAAAAGGCCTGAACGCATATTAAAAAACAGAGTAAGACTATTAATTGAGGCATTTCATCAAACATATGTGCTCACATAGGTTGGGGATAACGACTCGACTTAGTCTCTGAATAGGACACCAGTCCCTTTAAACTGTAAGGTCATTCAATTAAAATCATGATATCTTACCTCGCAACTTGGATGTCGTTCCCTGCTTCTTTTCGTTTGCCTCTGCTCCACCGTATTTTCCGGCAAAATAAACTAAGAAGCACTCCCAACAACTTAGGACGATAGAGTGTGAGCTTTAGATGAAAGGGAAGAGATAAATCTTGAAAACGAAGAAGGGAGCAGATTTTGATTCTGCGAAGAATGCAAAACGGGGGACACAGGGGACACGATTGTTCTCGAGAATTTGATGGAGTGTCTTTCACCTTGAATTCATTGAGTGAAATCTATTGACCGGGTGGATAGGAAAGAGATGATGCAACATAAGTTGTATCAGCTAAAGAATCAGATTCCAGTGAGGCTACAAGCCTATCTTCGACTTTCGTTGTTCTTTCTTCTTCCTTTAAAGTGCCATTTCTGCTCTCCAACGACAAAAATTCTGAATATGAAACGAAACGATGGGTAGCGTACACATGAGGGTTTTTTTGGCTGCTGAATTACAATTTTATCCCTCATTCCATGGTTTGCGGTACATAGCATTGACAGGTTTTTTTGTCCATAGCATAAGATAGATTACTTATTTGGCCTTCATACAATGTGATAAATTGACTTGTTTGACATTATTTTAATTGTGTCTGATTTATTAGGTTTAGGGATACTTTTGTCGGGTTTAGGGGCACTTTTGTCTATCAATTAAATTGTAAGAAACAAGCTTCCCTTTTATAGTAAGAGAGCTATCTTCGACTTTCGTTGTTCTTTCTTCCTCCTTTAAAGTGCCATTTCTGCTCTCCAACGACAAAAATTCTGAATATGAAACGAAACGATGGGTAGCGTACACATGAGGGTTTTTTTGGCTGCTGAATTACAATTTTATCCCTCATTCCATGGTTTGCGGTACATAGCATTGACATGTTTTTTTGTCCATAGCATAAGATAGATTACTTATTTGGCCTTCATACAATGTGATAAATTGACTTGTTTGACATTATTTTAATTGTGTCTGATTTATTAGGTTTAGGGATACTTTTGTCGGGTTTAGGGGCACTTTTGTCTATCAATTAAATTGTAAGAAACAAGCTTCCCTTTTATAGTAAGAGAGATTAAGATATGTGCATGTTTAGTTATAAGGCTGGAACAATAATTGGATAACCATAACAAATGATAGTTATTTGGTTTTAAGTTTGGGTTTTCGTGTTCAATTCACTAACAAATTTAAAGGAGAAATTACAGGCGGGTAACTTTTCTCAAGTTTTTAACCGTTGAAATATCCCCTTGTTTTTAACCTACAAAGGTCTCTTTAATAAATTTTTTTTGACTAAAATGCTCACGTCTTCTTCCTCGGCATTTCTTCCACAATTTTAACGTATTCTTTTTAAATTGTTTGAAAATCACAATTGTTGGGGCAACGAAATGGGGATTGACATGCTCGGTTAGGTCGCGGGTGCAGTGCCCCAATCATGGGGGCTCGGAGGCAACTCCCCTAAAAGGTAAACGATTTTTTCGATTCATTAAATATGATACTGGAATGAAGGAGGAAGAAGAATGCAGAGGAGGAAGAAGAAAGCAGAAGAGATGCTGATTAAATTAGTTTGAATCGGGATGCATCAATTTGGAATCGCGATGCATCGATTTGAAATCACAATGCATCGCTATAAAATAGAAACTACAGATTGGACTCGTGATGCAAAAAATCTCAATGTTGATATATTCGTGATGCACAAATTGGGCTTGCAATGCAAAAAATTTCGATGCACAAACTGGATTTGCGATGTGTAAGTTGTGCATCGTGGTACACAAATGTTCTTAATACTTAGCGTATTTCCAATTCATTAATGATATATTCGAAAATTTACACCCAATTTTTGGTGTAAATTTACACCCAACGGGCATGATATAATGTTTTACACCCAATTTTTGGTTTTTCAAAACTAAATAAGGAGTATCATATTTGTATGATAATCGAATCCTTAATTATATAGTATATATTTGAAAATTTCAAACATTTAGGTAATATTCACTTTAATAATTAACACTCAGTAATTATTTCCAAAAAATATTAATTATTACATGATAGAATTAATAATTCTGGCTAGAATGAAGTTTGTTTAAATTTATTAATAAATGGAATGTATTAATTATCAGGATATTAATTATAAGCATGATGCCATTATTTCATTCTCTGTTAATCAAATAGGCATGAATGGTTCGGTTCAATTCAATTTAATTTGGAAAAAAACAAGCCAACACGTAGGTCGATTTACCCACCTTTGCTCTATTGTCTCGTAATGCCCGGGAGACACATTTTATCATAAAAATTAACGATATTTTTAATCAAATTGAATTGCATCACAGAAAAAAAATGCTTATTTGGGACGGTTGTCTTAAAAATAATTATGATCTTTTAATAAAATAGAAACAAGGAAACTTCCTTGTTCGTGCCTGCTGCATTCTTTGTTATTGTACAAAGTCTACTCATTGACTCCTTCTGCCAACTGAATATTTCAAGACAAGTCAAGCAGGCCCAACTGGTGAAGATTTACATTAATGATCATGAATTCTAGCTGTTTCTCCATCTGGATGTGTTTGTTATCTTAAACATACTGTGAAACATGTTCCTTGTCAATGCTATTATCATTTTCATCACACTGTTGAATATCATTTTATATTACCTGCGGTAACATCAGGAAGAAGAAGAAAAAGAGTATAAGAAGAGAAATAATGTGTTACCCCTGTCATCAGATGACCAACTATGCCGCCGCTTTTCACTTGCTGAGATTAAATTGGCTACCCAGAATTTCAATGAATCATTGGTTGTTGGAGAGGGTGGATTTGGGAAGGTCTACAAAGGGATCATTGACAACGGATCAACTACAGTTGCCATCAAGCGGTTGAACTTTGGGTCCAAACAAGGAGCCCCCGAGTTTTGGACCGAGATTCAGATGCTCTCAAAGTTTAGACACAGCCACATTGTTTCTCTGATTGGTTACTGTAATCACCAACGTGAGATGATCATTGTCCACCAGTATATGCCCGGTGGCACACTTGGGGCTAACTTGCACAAGATTTGTAGATCTGATGGTGATAATGTTTCTTCTCTATCTTGGGTGCAACGCCTCAAGATATGCATAGGTGCTGCCCGTGGATTGAACTACCTTCACACGGACACGAGTATCCAATATAGAGTCATACACCGGGATGTTAAGAGCTCAAACATTTTGTTGAATGAGAACTTGGAAGCTAAGATCTCAGACTTTGGGTTGTCCAGATTTGGCCCGACAGATCAACCCGGCACACATGCCACCACTCATGTTAAAGGGACTTTTGGCTACTTAGATCCAGAGTATTTCTTGACGCGCAGGCTTACCAGGAAGTCTGATGTTTATGCTTTCGGAGTGGTGTTGTTTGAAGCTTTGTGTGGGAGGCCCGCGGTGGACACAAGGCTTGATGAGGAACAATGGGGCTTACCCTTTTGGGCTAAGCACTGTATCAAAGAGGAGAGACTACTTGAGATTGTCGATCCTAGTCTCAGAGGGAGTATTTCTTCAAATTGTTTACTGGCGTTTGCAGAAATTGCAGATCAGTGTTTGCAGAATAGTTCGAAAAGGCGGCCTACAATGTCTGAGGTTGTGACCAGGCTTGAGTATGCATTGGCACTTCAAGAAGGGACTAATTCTACTGCAGTGGATGCAGATATTGAAAAAAAAAAGAGTAGCTAGGATTCTCAAAACTGCCTAATGTAGTTTGTGAAAAAGCTACAATAGAAGTCACAATAGACAGAAAAATAACAAAAAACAGCGGAAGACTTAATACTAAAGCACAAAATTAATCACAAAAATTTACCAAACAATCTATAAGTCTATACTTGTAGATCTAGCCTCATGACCAAAAAGATTTCACTAAAAACAATGAATTGTTTTACAAAAACTATGTGAAATCACACAAAAAATATTCTCACAAGATAATGAATCTTGGAGAACAAAAACCCCACATAAACAAGATAAACAAAACGTGGGAAGAAACAAAATCAGCTTTCTTTAAACAAAAAGGAAGCACAAAACAGTTTTTTCAGAATTCAATGTAGCTGCCGATGTTGCAACATCAGAAGCTACAATCGGACTGCTGAACTTCAGGACTTCAAAACTGCTGCACATCAGAACAGAAAAACAGCTTCAGGATCTGATTTTCTCGCTCAAGCTCTCTAAACCCGTATGCCAGCCTTAGATATATATACACAAACCTACCAAGCCACGACAAGAGAGATACAATTCTACAAGGAAATGGATTAGATTATTCAAGGAAAAAATCAACACCTTTCCAAATTTTGCAAGATTATCTTACCAAATATGATCAAAGTCAAGATTCTTGGAATAACTAATATATTTCCAAGATTTAGTTACCTAACTAATATACCCGAAATCTTTGGAAAGATTTTGCTACCAAAAACAAAACAATCTGCCAAAAATAATCTAAACAAAATCTTTTACAAAATTCTACTTCCTAAATAAACAAGTCCTAATTTACAATTCTTCTTTGACCAAAAATAAAACCAAAAATCTTTAGGAATATTTTGTTTACAAAAAAGACTCATAAAGATTTTGTTTCCAAATATCCACCAAAAACTTTTTGACCAAGAAAGGTGAAAACAAGATAAAATAGGTCATGTCTATTTTACCCTTACAATCTCCCCCTTTGTTGAACCTTTCTGGTCAAATCAAAAGATAAGTGTTTATACAACACCAACCAAACCATCTAAAATCTCATCTCCCCCTGGATTTGTGCAAGGTATCAGAACAAACCAATGATGTACTCACATGCATACAAAAACATCATCATCACCAGAAACACTTGATCTATCTCCCCCTATTTGACCGGAAAAGGAAGAGGGATAAACAATCTTTTAGGAACTCTCAAAAATCAAAGATTTTGAAAAACACAATCAAGTGTTCACCAAGATTTGATCACACCCTTAGCAAAAACTGAGCACCTCATATCCAAATTCAAAACCTCTTAGTTCCACACAAAAATTAGACAACCACTACATATTTTTCAACATGGAGATTTTTGAAAATTGATTTGCACAGTTTATATTAGGACAAAATTTCATCAAGCTGATATCCTTGCCAACAATGCATGTCCTAAAATTTATGCCTAAAAACATGATAACTAAAAGCTAGGCAAAAAAAAAATGCAATCACACACATGTGATAAAGACCAGATCAAAAGATGTAGTTCCTAATGTTGCTGCATTGGGAGATGCATTCGCCAAAATTGTGATTTTTTATTTTTTACTTTTTATTTTTATTTTGCTCTTCTTCTTTTTTTTTTTTTCCTCAACCAAATTTCTCTCCCAAGATCATAAAATTTTCACAACAAAAATCCATAGGTACTTTATTTCCCTAGGAATATAGCTCTACTTTATTTCAAGCTATTCAACACATGCCACTAGGAACCTTTCACACTATTTACCAAGGGAAGCAATTTTGCATTTGATCAACCCATGAAATCCGAGGATACATAGTCCCAAAAGAAAGGTGCCACAACCTTGTTCATAGGTAGCTCTTTTCCGTTAGGTAGCTTTCACACTTTTTCTATTAAGGGGAGTCAATTTTCTCAAAATCAACCCATGAAAGCCTAAGCTCCATAGTACTTTGACAAATTGCTGCATCCCAAAAATTTCAAAAGGTAGCTCTTTCCTTTGTGGACTTCAAACATACACAAGAACTGGGAGAGAGAGAGAGAATCATAATGAAATCACAACAGATTTTGAATGAAATCTCAAGCAACCACAAGAGGCACAAACATGTAAAACAATGATCTAGAGTGCCCTCTAAAGACAAAATGCAAGCATGCCTAAAATTTTTTTTTTTTTTTTTTGGTTTTAATTAACAAGTGTAAGATCAATGGCACACAACACACAAGAGATTTTCAAAGATTGAAAAATCTCTCAAAAACAAGACACTTGGCAAAAATATCAGCAAAATGATTTTCAGACCCAATATGTACAATGCAAACAATTTCCATATTTAACCAAGTCTCTAAAAAAGTGGTGTCTTATATCAATGTGTTTTGTACGAGAATGATGAACTGGATTTTTGTGCTAAGTAAATTTGCATAGGTGTTATCAAAAAACAAGGTTAACACATCAGTGTGTAGTCCATGATCTTTGATCATTTGGAGCATCCATAAAAGATTTAAGGCTTCTCTCAAACATATTTTGATAAGCATGCAAATTTTTGAGTATCAACCTTACCTCTTCTCCTTGTGTATATGCCATGGCTGCAATCATTCAAATTGGACTGATTTTCTGAATGTTCAGGACCTGATTCTGAAAGTTCAGGACCTGATTCTGAAAGTTCAGGACCTGTTTCTGAATCTGCCAAGTTTCTGTCCAATGTTGCTGCCGATGTTGCAACATTGGGTGACACATTGGGTGACACATTGTGAATCACATTGGCTGAACTTTCAGAATATGCAGGTTCTGACTGATCATGTGCAGATTTACTGGTTTCAGATGATGGTTCTGAAAATTTTGGGGGAGATTCATCATGGTATTCATCAATGGTTTCATAGAACCGCTTAGCACCAGGACATATATAAAAGGGTTCACAATATTTGGACTTGCCTTTGTCATTACTACCCTTAAGAACCCACATCTGTTTAAAAACCTTTTGTTGTTGTGAATGTGCCTTCTGATGTAGCTTCGAATGTGACTTCCAATGTTGCTGCATTGGATGATGCATTCGATGCTGCATCTGATTTCTAACCAAAAAGGACTGCCTTACTTCTTCTTCATATACAGCCTTTTTAAGAAAGCAGAATGGATGTATATGACCAGGCTTGTGACAAAAATGACACACAAAATTCTTCTTTCTTGTTCTCGGTTTTTCAAAGAAGGCAGTTTCTTGAAATTTGTGTGTGGGATGTTTTGGTTCAGTAGACATACCTTCACCTTCTTTCACAAACATCTTGGGCCTGAATCCAATACCAGACTTACCAGAATTATTAGAGTTCAACATCTCATCCATTTTTTGTTGGCTTGAGTTCCATTTAGCCATGGTTTCATTGGCTAGGATGAGCTTTTCTTTCAGATCTTCAATCTCCACATCTTTCTTACTCAACAGACTCTCCAACCTTGTAAGACACTCCTTTTGTTCTTCATTAGCCTTTTTCAGCAATTCGTTTGCCTTTCCAAGCACTATAACTTGATGAGCTCTCTTTTCCCAATCCTTGTACAGCTCCTTGTACCCTTCCAGCAGGTCTGAATCTGTGTCTCCATCATCTTCTGCAATTGTGGAATTAAAACAGAAGAAATCGTTCCTGTTTCTGCTCAATGTCTCTCCCAATGTTGCAACATCGGGTGACACATTGGCTGAAACATCTGCATTTTCAGAATCAGAATCACAAACAGCATTCAAGGTGATAAGATCACCTGGATCTTCTCCATCACTATCACTCAAGGTTGCTGAAAAATTCAAACCTTTCTTTCTTAATGTGTTTGCACATTGATTAGCATAGTGGCCAAACCCTTGACAAGCCCTACATTGAATAGAATCAATATTCTTACTTCTAGATGTAGGCTGCTTAGCAAAAGGATTGGTAAAAGATTTTTCAGGGTTTTGAAAAGAACTTTCTTTGGGAGGAAATTTGCTAGGCTCAGTTTTGAACACTGTTTTGGTGAAAGAAGATGGAGATCTGTTTTGCCCCTTTGCTTTCAAAATATTTTTAAACTTTGTTGTTAAAAAATCCATTGACTCTTCACCAAAATCAGATTCCTCAATCTCCTTATGCAATTCAAGAAATTCAGAAGAGATATCAACAACGGAAGGAAAAGCAATACTATCATCTGAAGGAGTAGAAGATGATGCACCTTTGCCTTTGTTCTTAATTTGCTCATTGAGGTTTAACTCAAAATTTTGAAGAATACCAGCTAGTCTTTCAAAACTAATTTTGTCAATGTCATGAGCTTCCTCAATAGCACAAATTTTCACATTAAACCTTTCAGGCAAGGTTCGCATCATCTTGCTAACTAGTCGATCATTGGTGATAGGATCACCCAAAGCAAGAGCAGAGTTAGATATATCAAGTAATCTAGCATAGTAAGACATAATATCTTCATCTTCATTCATCCTTGTGTTTTCAAATTGAGTGGTAAGCAATCTTAATTTAGAAGCACGAACACTGGAAGGTCCTTCACACAAGGTTTGAAGGGCCTCCCATACATCTTTAGCAGACTCATAATTGGCTATAACCCTAAAGGTGTTAGCATCAAGAGCTTTGTATATGGCAGACAAGGCTTTAGAATTAAAAGAGGCAATGTTTCTATCATTATTAGACCAATCTGCTTCTTTGGTGATTTTTACATCACCATCATCATCAGTAGTTTTTGGAGGAGTCCAACCATTTAGAACAGCAAGCCACGCTCTCTCATCAATTGATTTGATGAAGATACGCATCTTGACTTTCCAAATAGAATAATTTGCACTAGTCAAAATAGGAGGACGAACGACATTCTCATACTAAGAATCCATCACGGCTACTACCAGAATCTACTCTTAGTGACGTCAAGAGGAGGCTCTGATACCAATTGAAAGAAAAAAGAGTAGCTAGGATTCTCAAAACTGCCTAATGTAGTTTGTGAAAAAGCTACAATAGAAGTCACAATAGACAGAAAAATAACAAAAAACAGCGGAAGACTTAATACTAAAGCACAAAATTAATCACAAAAATTTACCAAACAATCTACAAGTCTATACTTGTAGATCTAGCCTCATGGCCAAAAAGATTTCACTAAAAACAATGAATTGTTTTACAAAAACTATGTGAAATCACACAAAAAATATTCTCACAAGATAATGAATCTTGGAGAACAAAAACTGTAACGACCCGACCCAGACTCCAATGCGGAATCCCAAGGTCGTGCCGTCAAGACAAGCTAAAAGACGGACAAGCACCCGCTAAGCGTAGTGGTGCGAGTCAAGAGTTGAACCAACAACTCTAAACAGGGAAGTAAAGCCATAACGGCAAAACCGAATAACCAAAAACTAAAAACCTGCGGAAGCGAATCATGAGTGGGACCAAGCCTATATTTATGAACTAAGGAATACAAGGCTGAGAGACGACTATCTCTCGACAAATCTACGACTCGCGTGACGCAACATTGCGCACGGGCAACAAACCATCGGCACCCTAAGGCCGGCGAAGCAACAAGATCCCAACCTGATAAACAACAACTCTACGGCTATAACATGCCGGAGGAATAACTCAACTAGAAGAATAAGATATTCAAATTCTAACAACTAAACCCAAGTCTCACGACTAACGTCGTCGGAGATGACAATACCAACAATACTAGAATGAGTGAGCTAAAGCATACTCGGAATAATAAAAGGGAACAACTCATAAGAGATACAACAGCTCGACCAAACAAGTCGGCTACCAGAATAAAACAATAAGATACTAACTTAACTACCCAAGTAAAGTTTACATAACTTCACATCCGTATCTCACAAGATAATAAATACATTAATACTAATAACCCCAAGCTATCGCCCGGAAGACCACCTGTTATCGATCAAGCGCCCGAAGCTTCAACGCGTACTAACGAGCTAACTGCAAAAACTAAGGAAAACAAACACACGAAATGAGTCATAATGACCCAGTAAGTTACTAAATGCAACTGTATGGCATAGCATGACGTGGCATGGCATAATGCACAAGCATGTTTATAAACATGACATCTTAATCGTATACCAACAATAAACTTATATAATTCACCGAGTAACATAAACTTCATAAACCATATAGCACATTATCTTTCATATAAGTGCTCATAGCAAGCCACATAAGGGATAAAGAAGTTACCCACATAGTGTCGTTGTGCTGCTCCTGCAATACACATGTTATACTTTATCTTTATCGTGCAACATCGATGCCCTGTGATGTCATCGACTTTTATCGAGTACCACCCGATTTAGCTAGCAAGCCAATGCGGCACTTAACTGATACGGCAAAGGGGCTACTTCCCCATTGTGGCCAACAATGGAGGGGTGTGTGAGGTCCCAGGTGCGGCGATCCATAGCAAGCACGAATCCCATAATTCGTGAAGGCGATGTATCGTCCCACCCGGACTTGATAAACAAACCAAATAATGCCAGCTGGGCTTTTATGAAATGCGCAAGTAGATATTTACTCACATGCTCAAACAAGAACCAAGACCGATCATAGCGGACATATCAAATCAAGTAGGATATAAAGTTCTACACACCAATTAAACAATGTACATAATTGCACATAATTAACAAATCCAACTAACTTATCAGTTTAGTCCAAGAACCACATATTGAGGTATTCTTAACCCTCAAGTCTCAACCCAATCAAACGTAGCATATAAACTTCATAAGTCACAACACGAGGTCTACCATAATCCTCTACTCGAGATTAAACCAAAGACTATGATTTAGTCTAAGAACAACCATAATTCAAGACTTAGTGATTAGTCTATTCATAAAAGCAATACGGACTCAACCATAGTCCCAATCGTCATATATACTCAACATTCTTAAAATAGTCTCAAGGGTACCAAATCTAACCCGTAGTCATAACCTCGCAAGTGCTTTCATATGCACGCGGCCAAATTCCCTAAGAGAGAATTCATTCAATAATCATTTCTTAAAGATATTTGAGATCGTAGGTTGGACTCTAATGCTCCGTGTTCTAACGGGCACGCTCTAAACAAATCCCCAATAAGCCTCTATATTGTGGGTATCACAATTGGGCACACAAATCGAGATGCTCGGGTACTCACAATCAAACCGACCAAACCCGAACATCGAAGGCTTCCGACCCTAAGCTCGCTAACATCTTATTTGAACCTATAACGACTCTATTGAGTCATAATATCATATTTCATTAAAAACACATTTCAAACATCCTCAAATAAACACACCATTCGAATTATATCAAATTTCCCAAAAATCATCCGGGCTTGATTTCCAAGCCTAAAAACCCAAGAACTCAACATAATCATAGTCAATCAAACCCAAATGTCGTAGGACTTCAACCCGAGTTCATTAGCACAATATCGAACCTATTACGACTCCGTAGAGTCTACATACTAAGTTTCATTCTTAAACCTTTCATCCATATCCACATTAACACCCACTAGAATCACCAACAATTCATCCAATACTTCGGGATTGACTCTCAAGTCTAAATTTCACAATAAAACCCAACATAAATCACAACCCATTTCATAATTCATATAATTTCATTTAAGTGATCATTCTCATAAAATATAGAGAGTTCACAATCCAAGCCTCAACCATAGGCATACTTTCATAACAAACCCAAATATAATGTAAACATGATTTCTAGCATGCTCACAATCCTAGAAACACAAGATGAAGGGTAATCACATACATCAACAATTATAGAAGTCATCTACAAATGCTCCTAACAAGTTCATACTTCCAAAAATCCCCAAAATTGGGCAAACATAGCATAACAAGTGTTCATTGCCCACAAATAGCATATAGATTGTTTTCCTTAGGGCCAATGAACCAAAATCAAAAGTAAGTAACTTACCTAGCTTGAGTGAAAACTCAAGAGAACACAAATCCGATCGGTGAAGTTGTTCTACTCGTCGAGGGCTTCAAGATTCCGAAGTTTGAAGGAAATCGGGTGGTTGGATCATCTTGGATCGAAGAGAGAAGAAGCTAGGGCTTGCAATCTCCCATGGAGACCCTCTCTCTCTCTAACTCACGGTTGTGTGGAGGAGAAATGAAGAGGAATGGCTGAAAATGGTGAAGGTTTAGCTATTTATACTTCCACAACAATAAGGGCACAATAGACTTTTCCCAAGTACAATTAGTAGAGATTAGGATTAATCAATCACTAATCTAACCTTAAATAACTTCCAACTAATGTTAGGGCATGATTAGGGTTAAGTATGGGTGGTTAGGAAGGGTTTAGAAGGGGTTTAATGAGGGTAGAATAGGTATAACTCGTCCAAACTCAAAACAGGGCAAAAATCCCGTAAGAGACATTTTTGTGTTGAGGCGGGCGCCTCACATTTTTGAGGCGGGCGCATGGGACTCTGACCCATCTCCAAATTTGCAAATTTGCTCCCAGAAGTTGAGGCGGACGCCTCACATTTTTGAGGCGGGCGCATGGGACTCTGAGGCTGGACAGTCAATCTTGTAAAATCGACCATAAATCGCTCACAACTCCAAATGAGGTGATTTTTGATTTTTATGAAACTAGACTCATTGAATTATATTTTAGGATTTTAAATTACTCCATTTGGACTTATATACATCAAGATATGGTTACAACAAAATCAAGTACAGAAGTTGCTTTTTCTGAAAACTGAGTTCTGGCACAGCCGTAAGTCAAGACCTAATTAAGGTACTTAGACACCTTGGAAAATTACCAAATTTTACAGAGAGTATCCTAACGTATGAAGGTAAAACATACTAAATTTTTAGAAAATTCTATTCAGTGGATTAGTACCAGAATTTTCCCGAAGTTTGCCCAAAACATGACTGGCCTGAAGGAAATCGCTAAGGGCAAAACGAAGCAAGAGGGTTTATAAACTTCCAAATCATCGATAGGCTTAGGGAATACCTCCAACTTGAAGTCTAACACATCTAAACATGTTAATAAACAATCTTAAAGAGGTCTAGGACCCAAACCGAGGTCACGAACACAAAACGCAAGCAAACCCTCAACCGCGTCGCATTCCGACTATCGTCGAGTCACGACTTGTGACTTGAGCAAGTCAACAACTATATGGAGTCTCTTAATGATGTTTTGGTCTTAATATGGTATCTCATACATATCTAGAACCTCTCGTAAACCAAACATACCGTCGACAAAGGAAGAAGTGCAAGTATAGCACGCAAACCGAGATAACGAAGGAGCGGGGCGTTACAAAAACCCCACAGAACACCATAAATACTAAACGCAACACCATTTTAATAATCAAATTACCTAACTACCCCTCATTAAAATAATTCACCAACCCACCCACCCCCCCACACACCCGGCACCCCCCACTCAGCCGCCCCCCCCCGCCCCCCACACACTTGGTCTCTCTGTCTCAAAATCTCTCTTTCTCTCACTTGGTCTCTCTCTCTCACTCTCTCTCAAACTAACATCCTTCATCTTTCACTCACTCACTCTCAAAATCTATCTAAAGCATCCAACCCAACTCATAATGAGTTATGATTATAATCCTAACGAAGATGCAACTACTAACAATGATGATTATTTTCAGGTGAGTGACCCTAAACGCAAAACTTATTGATTTTTTTTTGTATTTGCACTGTAATTCGGGAAAAAAATTCGAACATTTCCAAAACATCCGCTAGGTCACAGCGGATGTACACTCAAAGAACCGCTACTGACCAGCGGATGTTTTGCAAAAGTACCGCGATTAAGAAGCGGATGTTTTGTGTTAGGTCCGTTTTTTTGAAGCGGTTTTTTTTTGTTGATCCGTTTTTTAGTAGCGGATGTTTTGTATTAGAACCGCTTCTGACTAGCGGCTGTTTACATGAAGAACCGCTACTATGTAGCGGCTCTTTCAGTGAATTTTGCTGGAATTTTTGTGGAATTTTTTTTTTCATTATTAAACGGTTAATATGATTTTTTTTTTTTTTTGTTGATGGGATTACCAGTTCGAAAACGAGAATCATTTATTTCCGGATGTATCTCATTTTTTTGTGACGGATGAAAATTTTATTGATCAAGAAGCAGCAGAAAAGTGGGTTAGAGATACCGGACGTGCCGAGAATATGTACTTTTATGTGTCTAGAAGTAAAAGTAAATTTGATAAGACTCGTAAAATTTGGTTGAGTTGTGAGAATGGTGGAAAACCTCGGTACGATGGTAAAAATGACTTGAATGATGTGAAGAAAAATGGTTCGAAGAAGCTTCTTTGTAAATTTGAAGTGTATTTGCAGGAAATAAAAGATGATGGTTGGAGAGTTAAAGTTAGCGAGTTTAACAATGCTCACAACCATCCACTTTCAATGGGAGAAAAATGGCACACTTCTGCATCGAAGTTGACAAAGGCTGAGATTGAAAGGGTTGATCAACTTTATAGTGCTAATGTGAAGCCGAAACAGATATTGAATCTATTGAAAAAGGAAAATCCTGATAACAGAAGTTCGCGAAAGCATGTAGAGAATGCTTTGGTAGGTATAAGAAAGAAGAAGATGGGAAATAAATCAAAAATGGAGTATTTTTTAGATGAGATGCGTCGACTTGGATATATTTTCTGGTTCAGGTCAAAGAAACTTGCCCAAAAAAACAAAGCTTTATTGATGATGTTATGTTTGCTCATCAGAATTTGAAGAGATGTTAGCCTTATTTCCGTCACGTTCTCCTTATGGATTCAACATACAAGACTAATAAATATGATTTGCCATTATTGGAAATCATTGGAGTTACATCAGCGGGGAAGAATTTTCATGTCGCATTTGCATTCCTGAAGAATGAGAAAAGTGAAACATTTGGTTGGGCATTACATCAGTTGCGTGCTTTATTAGTTCATGTTCGCCCACCGGATGTCATTGTCACGAGATAGGAATTGGCTCTCATGAATGCAATACGGGACTACTTTCCAACGTCTCGGCATATGTTGTGTAAGAGACACATAGCAAAGGATGTCGAGAAGTATGTAAGGACCTGTTGAGAAGTAGAAAATATCTTGCAATATTTATGAAGAGGTGGATGGATATAGTTGAGTCAGAGAACCGAGGAAGAATACATAGAACATTGTCGAGAGATGGAAGAAGCGTGGGCAAATACTCAAGCAGTTGTTCGATATGTTAATTCTACTTGGTTGGAGCCCTATAAGGATAGATTTGTTTGTGCTTGGACCAAACAATACATGCATTCGGTAATCAAAGCGACAAATAGGTACAACTTATACGTTTATGAATGCAATATATTTATTGTTTATGAATGCAATATATTTATTGTAATCGTGCAATATGTTACTGAGTTGAGAGTGCACACTCCGGTTGAAAAGATGGTTATGCACGTCACCGGGGTTTCGATCATATATTCGATCAAATCCACGATGCTATCGAGCTCAATGAGATCTTGGCTCTATTTGAAAGGAATTTGAATGTAGCTCATCCTTTGACATCCTCAATGTTTATTCTCCGTCGATTAAGATATAAGGTATCTTCTCATGCCCTTGAGTTGCTAGCATACGATTGGAATTCGACACAATGTATAGAGGAGCCAGAGAGGGTGATTCTAAAAGGTGTGGGTGTTTGTTGAGGACAAGTTACGGTTTGCCATGTAGTTGCGAAATGTGGCACATGTCTCGGAGAAAATGTCCCGATTGAACCCCATCAAATCCATGTGTTTTGGAAGGCGTTGTCTATGGGCGGAGTTCAAGATATGAGTACATCAAGGGAATCGCCGATTTGATCAAAAACCTATTATCGATATGGGACGGGACTTCGAATCGCAACAATATCACTATGCTAAACAGTTTTTCGATGTTGTACATCCCCAACTAACATTGAGGAACCGAAATAGTGCGGCACAAAGGGCGCCCAAAGAAGAACTCGACAAAAAGAGACCTCTCGGGTTTTACAATGTTAAATGTATATGTCACATTACTTTTTACATTTGTGTATAGTATATGATTTATGGCTTAATTTTTATAATTTTCGCCTCAACAGGGTTATGAACATGCTAACCGTCAACCGGAAAGACAATCTGGAGGTAGAGGTCGAGGTCGAGGAAAAGGACGTAGTTCATTAGCATTGACGGGTAATTCAATTCCATACGCCTCTCACCTTCCACCATTGATGATCACTTTCATATCAAATGTTATAGATGTCAAAGCGGATGGAAATTGTGGTTTCCGAGTAATTGCCCACTTTATTTATCACGGCGAAGAAAAATGGGATCAGGTGCATAATGACTTGATGCAGGAACTTTCTGACTATTGGGACTTCTACTCAGCCATCAACTTCTTGGAAGGTGACCTTGAAGGATCGGTGGTATGTAATTGGCATACCTCTCCGGCTCAAGCGAGCATTGGTTAAATCTGGGCATGCTTGGTTTTATCATTGCTACGGTATCGAGAGGATTGTGACTTGTTTGTCGAATATATCGCTTGGTTGCAATACATGGTTACCGTTGCAAGCACGGTCTGTTGATGGACAACCGCCACAACCCTGGTCCACAAGTATTGACTTTGGGTGGGTGAATTGTATCCATTTCATAGCACTTGGGATGAAGCCTTCAAGTCCCCTGCCTCGTCTGCCTATTATTCCGAGGTGGGACATATCTTGTGACCCAACGATACGACATTGGCTGCCAATTTGGCATGATCGATTTACTACTTACCTTAGTGGGTATGGAGCGTCTTGATCTCCCTGTTATCAGTCCTACCTTCAGGCAAGGTTGTTGGGTATGTTGGTCTCCTCCCCCGATTGGTTACTATAAACTTAACACAGATGGTTCAGCCAAGCAAGGAAATCATTCTGGTGGTGGCATTTTGCGTGATCATCAAGGTTCTATAGTGACTGCTTTTTCGGCTTTCTATGGACCTGGTACTAATACTAGTGCTGAAATTAAAGCGTTGCGTGATGGGCTTCGCTTATGTCATAATCTGAATATTGGTAATGTGATTGTGGAATCCGATTCTATGGTTGCAGTCATGGTTTTAAATCGGCAGTATAGTGTCCCTTGGAAGTATGAGTATGATCTTCGGGACTGTTTTTCATACCTTGGTAATTACTCTATTACTCATGTATTTAGAGAACAAAATTTTGTTCTTTGACAATGCCTAGCGATGATCTGGAGGCTTTACAAGTTATAATCTGGTTACTGATCTCCCTAATACTGTCCGTCAAGCTCTTGTGCATGATCGGTTGGGTCTTTATAATTATAGAAGGAAGAGTTAGCCTTAAGTTTTGCTTATCTTTTTGTACTCTCATTTGTTTGAGGTTAGGCTCCTTTGCCCCCACATTTATAAGGGTCAGGCTGGCTTGTCCCCCTCTTATTTGTACTTTTTTCCTTATTAATAAATCTCTGCAGGGTGCCGTCCCTGTTTCTTGAAAAAAAAAAAAAAAAAAAAAAAAAGAGGTAACAGTTAATTTTACACTTCTTGTGATGTAAAACATTAATTAATTAATTACGAGGGTTAATTGTGATCGATATACTTTTTGTGATGTAGGGGCTTAATTGTTTAATTTCGACTAGTTTAGGGGGTTGATTGTTGAATTTGCAAAAGTGTAGGGGTTAATTGTAAAATTTTGATAGTATATGGTCTTAAATTTTGATAAATTTCACTTTAATCATTACCAGAACTTCGCATTTCAGATTTTGATTTTCTTCTTGTTTCTCTGGCTTGGTAGAATGTTGGGGCTCATTGTTATTTTATGATAGCATCCTCATTGCGTGTTTTACCCTTTTCTTATTTATCAAGAGTGAATGACTCTTCTTATTTATAGAGAAGAGTGAATAAATACATTTTTAAATGGATAAAAAAAATATAAATAACAATAAGACCGAGTTTAAAAAACCGTATAAGAATAATAACATTGTCGATGCAATGAGAGGGTTTGTAAATTAGGGGCAAGTCGGATAATTGGGAAAAGTGTAGTGGGTGAATTGCAAATTTCGATAGTGTAGGGGGTGAATAGTAAATGCATCACAACACAAACAACAAGTATATCACATAAACATATAGTATATCACAATACATCCTCAAACTGCTGAATAACTTCGTCAACAGTCGACATATAAGTACCCTGGACCACAAGTGAATCTCGCCTGGACCGATGGAGTGCCCTAAGGTGAGGAAGTACGCCTGCGACTCGATCCTCAGCCGATCTACGTGCAAATGCCTCAGCAACTCTCGATGGATGAGAAGACCTTTGGGATGCCCTCTGTGGCGGCTGCATCCGATCGTGGGTGATCCACGATGGTTGATGATCCCCCATCTCCTCAGTGTCGTCAGCATCATCATCATCATCATCATCCTCGTCATCATCATCATCATCAACCGGTGGCATCACACGATAATGTGTCCGTTCCCGAAACCACTGCTCGTAACCATCTACAGTGGTGGATGGAATCCTGGCTACACCCGTTCCAGCTCTCTTGGGGTTTATAGAATGATGCTCCCATTGTTGGAAATTGCGAAGCATCTCATCGTGGACACAAATGTACTTCAACGGCTTTGGACCTCTATAAACCTTTGTCGGGCGGAATACATGATCGGGAATAATTTGGATATATCCAAACTGTCTCAAGCAACGATCGGGCATGTATGGCTCAGTGATTTTACGGCAATGAATTATGCCCGAGAACAAACTGATCGGTACCTCATGTGATGGTCTACGAGTAAACGGAGTCCAAGTCACCTGGAAAAATAAATATTAATATAAATATCCAACCTTTTATTTAATACATTATTTATAAATGATAAATACTTACGGCGAACAGTCATCCGATCGAGGGTATGCGATACTCTTTCAGTATCGGGATCATTTCTTCTTCCACCGAGTAGAGGTCCATCTCTTAGCATATGGCTCTCGGAGGTCCATGTCGCTGAAATACTTGGTCTGAATTGAGGAAAGTATTCATATATCCAGACCTACAATAAAATAAAATAGCGTCAAATAAAATAGTGTCAAATAAAATAGCATCAAATATAATAGCGTCGAATAAAAAAATGTAAATTTTATAGTATCTAAACAATTTATTTTTATACAGTAGAAGAGACAAGCACCCGACCATCTGTCTACAACCAATCTCGATGCTATACCGATTTGCCGGTATAGAAAGGATAAAGTCGCCGCACCCCAAGCGTGATTGGGCATATCACCGATATCCAAAGCACATACGGTAGAAAGTGAACATTTTTCGATTCGACGACTTGTCCATGAACAACGTCGTCCCCAGCAACCACAACAAATAACCAACCATCCTCGGTCGAGCTGACACAGTCTCGCCACCCAAAGATTCTTGCAATGTCAAAAATCTAATACCACTTCCCCTCACCTCACTGTCCACCCACGGTAGTAGGCAAAGCGTAGGAGAATGGCTAGAGATGACTTGATGCAGGCTAACCGTACTTGCCAAAATGGGTTTCCCAACCACCGGATGTGTAAAATGTAATGCACATCGTGCAACGCGTCGGCGTATCTCCCGAGCGGTAAATGGAAAGCTGTTGGTTTCCGGTGCCACCTTTCCACAAAGGTCGATATCAATGGCATGTTCAAGTGCCGCAACATGCACTCCCTCAAGTGTCCCAAGTTACTCATAGTGAACAACTGAATACTCTCTGTATCATTTATGGTCCAAGGCAATGTTGTTCGGCGGTCAACGGAGCTATGACAACTCAATACCGGTCTCTCCTGTTGAACATAATAAAATAATCTCTCATCAATATAAAAACAATACTACGTAGTCAATTTAATAAATTTTTGTCAATACTACGTAGTCAATTTAATAAATTTGTGTCAATACTATCATGGTCAATATAATTAATTACCTCGCCATTCCATATTGCGGAATGCAATATGACCAAGAAATCCAGAAAAGTAGCTCGGTGTTCTCGGGTCCACCTCCATGTGGCTCCATCAACATCCAACCATAGACATCGCCACTGTGTCGAATCATCATCGTCATCATCACCACCATCACCACGACTTCCACTTACTCGCTGCCTACTCTGCCTGCGCCCTACTATGTGCTCCGCTTCGCTTCTACGTAAATCGACCAAAACCCAAATCCTCCTCCTCATCGTCCTCTTCATCAACTAACCGGTGTCTATCTCGTATTGTAGTATATACATCAGCATTCATTGGACCTTTCCCACGCCCGTGTAACATGCTCGAAGTACTACTCATGCCACCCATACCACTCATGCCGGTCATGCCACCCAGCATGCCAACCATGGCATGCCACCCATATGCCACCCATACCGAGCATGCCACTCATATCGAGCATGCCACCCATACCGTGCATGCCACCCCACCACCCATCATGTTTAATTCGGCTTTCCATCTGGCACGATCCTCTCTCGTAATTGGTGAATGTCCTCTCCCCCTCAATGGAGCATTATAAGGAGCCTCAAATGGAATATCGGTGGGGTGCGGACTCCTTCTGATCTCTGAATGAGGGGTCGTGCATAAGCACCCTCATCCCCTCGTTAGTGGATATAACCGGAGGATTAGCATTTCTCTGGCGTTGGCCTTGATCACAACCCTATTACGTTATATCGACCACGATGGAATGCAGGTATGCTTTGAGCGTTCCGTCGGCGTTGGAATCCATCTTTTACAAAAAATAAATACAAGTTAAGTTATGAAATGATAAATTTGTAAAAGTGTAGGGGTTAATTGTAACTAAGTTTCAAAAAAATTGTAGGGGTTAAATGTTAGTTAATTTTAAAGTAATTGTGAAGTTTCAAAATTGCAGGGGTTAATTGTGTTTGACTAAGTTTCAAAAAGTGGGGTGCAATTGTTTAAAATTTTTAAAGTTTGGTTAATTGTAACTAAGCTTCCTAATTGTGGGGTTAATTGTTAAATTTTGTAAAATTGTAGTTTGAATTTGTTTCAAAAAGTACAGAATTGTTAAATTTGTAAAAGTTTAGGGTTGAATTGTAAAGTTTCAAAAAGTTCAGGGGTCAATTGTTAAGTTTTGTAAAAGTGTAGGTTAATTGTAACTAAGTTTCAAAAACTAATTGTAATTGTTAAATTTTTAAAAGTGTAGTTAAACTAAGTTTCAAAAAGTTAGGGGTTAAATTGTGTTTGAACTAAGTTTCAAAAAATTGTAGGGTTATTTAAAGTTAAATTTTGTAAAAAAGGGTAACTAAGTTTCAAAACCTTAGGGGTGAATTGTTAAATTTTTAAAAGTGTAGTGGGGTTAATTGTAACTAAGTTTCAAAAATTGTCAGTTAAATGTTAAATTTGTAAAAGTTTAGGGGTTAATTGTAACTAAGTTTCAAAAAATTGTGTTTATTGTTAAATTTTGTAAAAAGGGGTTAATTGTAACTAAGTTTCAAAAACTACAGGGGGTGAATTGTTAAATTTTTAAAAGTGTAGGGGGTTAATTGTAACTAAGTTTCAAAAATTGTAGGGGGTTAAATGTTAAATTTTGTAAAAGTTTAGGGGGTTAATTGTAACTAAGTTTCAAAAAATTGTAGGGGGTTTATTGTTAAATTTTGAAAAAGTTTAGGCTAACTAAGTTTCAAAAATTATGGGGGTTAATTGTTAAATTTTTGTAAAAGTTTAGGGGTTAATTGTAACTAAGTCTCAAAAATTGTAGGGGGTTGATTGTTAAATTTTGTAAAAGTGTAGGGGTTGAATTGTTAAGTTTCAAAAAGTGCATGGGGTGAATTGTTAAATTTCGAAAACTAGTGGTTAATTGTTAAGTTACAAAATAGGGGTTAATTTTTAAGTTTCAAAAAAGTGTAGGGGGTCAATTGTTTGTTACTTTAGTGCACCATAGTAATAGTATGTAACAACAAGCTCAAATAAACAAAAATATACTGATCAAATTTTTTACCTAACAATCATGTCCAAAATGAATACGCTAAATAAGGTTTTTTTAAAAAAATATCAG
>JABEVN020001154.1:0-26107 GCA_013146195.2 Codonopsis lanceolata | reverse complement strand
GCGCAAAATTCAGCGAATGGTGATTCATATTCACCTCCACGATCACTTCTTAACAGCTAATCTTTCTTGTTAAGTTGATTCTCAACTTCAGTTTTGTAGAGAATAAACTTCTCTATTGCTTCATCTTTATTTTTAAGAAGATACACATAACAAAAATCTTGTGCTATCATCAAAAGTTATGAAGTACTTGTTCCCACCACGTGATTGTGTTGGTTTAAAATCACACACATCAGCCGGAATTAATTCAAGTGGTTCACAATTTCTTTCAATAGAATGGAAGGACGTTCCGTTAACTTTGCTTCTACACAAGTTTCACACTTGTGATTTTTATCAATTTGAATTTTGGTATGCATTCCATGTTAATTAGTCTACGTAAAGTACCATAATTAACATGTCCTAGTCTACCATGCCATAAATTGAAGACTCAAGCAAGTAAACGTAAGATTTATTCTTATTATTATCGCTCTTAGGCTTAACAAACCATTACATAGCTTTAAAATGTACCCATCATTAACATACCCTTTGCCTACAAACATTCCACTTTTAGTCAAAGTTACAACATCGACTCAAAACAACACTGAAGCCATGCTCACAAGCAAAGATCCTGACACTAAGTTCTTCCCGAATCTCGTGCACATGTAGCACGTTGTCGGAGAGTCACTCCCTTCCCGTAAGTCATCTTCAGGACCACTTTCCCTTGACCTTTGATATCAGAGGTGGCAGAATTACCCATGTAGATCTTTTCTCCATCCTCGGCAGCTTCAAAAGTGTTGAACATCTCCATGTTAGAGCAGACGTGCCTAGTGGCACCAGTATCAATCCACCACTGATTTGGGTTTGAACCCACCAAGTTGACTTCAGATATCACCACAGCAAGGTTAATATCTGACACATCTTGAGCAATGCCATCCACAAGATTGGCTTCACGCTCCCTCTTCGGTTTCTTGCAAACCGTGGACTTGTGACCCATGCCTCCACAGTTGTAGCAGTTTCCATGAAACTTCTTCTTAGAAACTCCACCTTTGGAACCTAAGTTTGTCCCTTTTCCAGCTCTAGCAAATTTTCCTTTGCCTTTGGAGCTTTGACCATGCTCCACAACATTGGCTTTAGCAGCCATAGAGGTGACCGTTTTCTTATTATTGCCTCTATTGTCCTCTTCTATGCGAAGACGAACAACAAGCTGTTCAACAGTCATCTCCTTTCGTTTATGCTTTAGGTAACTCTTGAAATCCTTCCAAGCTGGAGGCAATTTTTCAATAATTGCAGCCACCTTGAAGGTTTCACTAATTTCCATCCCCTCTGTCTCAATTTCAGAGTAAAGCACTTGCAGCTCCTGTACTTGACTGTACACAGATTTAGCATCTGTCATTTTGTAATCCAGGAATCTACCAACTATGAACTTCTTGGCCCCAGCATCCTCGGAGGTGTACTTGTGGTCAAGAGAGTTCCATAGTTCCTTTGCCGTTTTCTTAAAACGATAAACTTCGTACAACGAGTCTTCCAACCCGTTCAGTACATAGTTCTTGCAAAGGAAATCACCTTGATTCCATGCATCCAAAGCACTAACGGCTTGGAAATCAGCATCTTCACCAACATTTGGCGGGTCTTCTTTCAGAAACCTTGCCAAATGAAGCGTGGTCAAGTAAAACAGCATCTTCTGCTGCCAGCGCTTGAAATTCAGCCCTTTGAATTTCTCCGGCTTCTCACTATGGTTCACCGGTAGTTGTGGAACAGTCACCACTTGAGCATTGGTCATAGGAGGGTTCGAGTTCGAAGTGTTTCCAGTCACAGTCTTATCAGTTCCAGTTCCAGTGGTAGGAGCTAAGGTATTGTTCTCGTTAGTCATATCTGAAATACGACAATAATCTGTAAGATTAAAGAGTTCTCTATAGAAGAGATTATTGTTATCTGAAATAACAATAATAACCAGAAATAAGATTAACGTTTCAAGATTGTTGGGTAGAACCCTATACAATCTTACAGAATATATAGAAAATAAAATTGAATAATGAAAACAAAATTGGTTGCTTCTGGAACTGCTCTCCAGTGACTTATATCGAAGTCTCGTAGTGGCTCCGCAAGGTCTCGGCCGGGGTGACTTAAAACCAAGGACTGGGGTGAAGGTCTTCAGAAGGTCTAATGGTGATAGTATTGCAAGTCTACCGTTGGAAGAACTGCAGTCTAATGGAAAGTCAAGTCTCTCGGTGGCGCATCGATGTCCGCCAACAGAGGAATGATGTCTACCGGTAGAAGACTAATGCCCGGCCTGGTGGGAAAACGCATCGAGGCTCGTGGCATATACGCTTCTTTGAAACGTTATTCGCCCCACTCCCTCGTAGTGCCCGGAGTTCTTACTTAGACCTAACGCCTCCCAGATACAACGCTCTACCTGGATGACTACGCACCTAAGGTCCAATTTAACCTAATTGATGCTTGTAGTCTATCACCAAACAGAGGCCAAGAAAGACGATGATCAAGATGCAATGTTAATGCAAGTGTATCGTAAGAAGGGAATCTTCGGTTTTCTCGTGGTATCTCGTTGTGGAAAATGGTTTCTTTATATAGGCGCTGAATCAAAGCTGCTTTAATTAAAAATCGTTTTGATTATGCACATTAACCACTCAATTAAAGCGACATTAAGACAAAATTAATCGCCCATTAAAACGTAATTATTCGCTCTTTAATGCTGAGTTACAAAACTTGAATTTAAAATTCAAAAGAAAAATGTGCAAAGGCGGGGTTGCTCTAAGTAGCACAATTTGGTCCGACATTCTGTCCGCCACCCAAGCCAAATTGAACCATGATTTCCCCTCAAGGGCGCGGGAGTGATAGTACTTTCTATACAGCTTACCCAACACCAAGGGAGCCTTTGATATAAACCCTTCCAAGCTTTTATTTTCCCAATGGGATAACCCACTTCCAACATTTCAAATGTCCTACTTTAAACCTCTATAACTTATTCGTCCGATATCCGAATTGGACAAATAAATATAGTATTCTTATGTACTATTTCACTGAGAAGAACATAATTCCACAATTATCATAGTCATTACATAAATGACTCACAAATAAATTAGTGCCTCAAAGCCCCAATTTACTTCACTTAAAAACACTAGTTTTCCAACAAAAAGAAAGCAAAGGAATCAGGATTCAGTGGAGAGAAATATAAATATGTTGACTTGTAATCCTAAAAATCCCTTTATACAAAGCTGAAATGGATCAAAATCAACAATGAAAATGAAGAGTCGTAGCCCGACGCCGCTTGTCGAATCCGGGTGAGAGAGACGGGGCTTGAAGTTAAAGATGGAGATGGAGCTAGGTTTCACCGGTAAGGCCCGAGGAGATCGGAGATGACGATTGGGGATGGAGGCGATGAGGTAGAGCCTACCAAGTCGTGAAGAAGTCGACAATGGAAGCGATTGACCGGACAAGAGATATCGGCAGAAGGAGATGCCCGCATCAACATGGGCGCCGGACTGAAGTTGGTGATGGAGGGTATTGATGCCGCGAGAAGTTTGAAAGGCCCGTTGTGGCGCATCTTAGTTGAACAGGCACCCGGATAGGAAGAATGGAAGCGATGGATGTGGAGAGTGTGAAGGTTGGTGCCTACGCACCGCTTCGCTGGACTGCTGACTGCTACAAAGAGTGAAGACTTGTCGCTGACGGGGATGAAATGAGATGAAGAGATGGACGCCGCGGCCGATGTACCGATGATGGTGTAGGAATAGCGGAGAGAGATGAAGTTGGAGAAGTCAAAGATGGAGATGGAGCTGGGTTTCGCCGGAAGGCCCAAATAAGATCGGATATGATGATTAGGGATGTTGGAGAAATCAAAAAGATTGAGAGCCTTCTCTCAAAGCATTTCTCATGTCAAGTCATTTTTAAAACAAAATCATAATTTGTTTAAATATCTCTTGGATATTACTAATCAAACTCATTTTCTATAGTGTGCAATTCTTAGTTTTATTAAAATATTTTAGCATAATTTTACTTTAATTAGTTTTTAACTTCTTTAAGAAAATTTATAATTTAAAATTATAGTTTTAAACATAATATTAAATGTTACAAATAAATTTTAAAACAAATATATTAATTTTTAATTTTTATTAAAATATTACATATTAAATAAATACTTTATACAAATTATACCAATATTATAATAGAGATAATTTGTTTTTCTTAATTTGTGTACGAAATCAAACATGATGATTATTTAGGATTGGATGTGTATTAAATATTAAATACTCATTGAAACTTGCATCGTATTTTGAGCCATATTTTTTTAAAAAAAATAACTTTATTTTTTTAAAATGAAATTGGTATATAAATAACTATTTATTTTAAATTTTAAGGCTTTATTTGGTGAAAATAAATTTTAGGGTTTTTTATGAAATTACAAAATTTGTACAAGGTTTATAAGAAATAGAATTGGCCACGTAGGATGCCACGTTGGCATCCTACTCACCTTCCCGTTAGAAGTTAACGTATGAAATAGACGGAGGGTTTGAATTGAACTGAAAATAATAGTCTGGGGTTCAATATGCCTATAAACAATTGTCAGGGTTCAATTTGCAAAACCTAAAATAGGTCAGGATTTTTTATGCAATTATCCCATACATTAATGTCTTTAGTATTCTTACTCTAGCTGTCTGGCATGGTAAATGAATACTAGAATGATAAAACACGACAATTATTTAAAATGATTTTAATAGATTTATACAAAAATTATCATTACGTAACACAAAATTTTTAAGAGTATATAATCTTTGGGGCATATTTAATATAGCACTTATAAAATATTTAATACAACACTTTTGATTGTGAAAATATTATATTACTCACACACATAAAATAAAATAAAAAATTGTTTGAACACCGTTGCCGCCGCCTAGGGGTGTAAATCGGAATCACCGAACCAAACCAAACTAAACCAGTCGATTTGGTTCGGTTTTGATCGAAGACGGTTCGGTTCCGATTTCAATAATTGAAAAACCACGTGGTTTGGTTCGGTTCACAGTTTTTGGTATCGAACCGAACCAAACCACCCTATATATTTTTATTTATTTATTATATAATATATATTATATTACATTTATTAACAATTTTTAACATTTGATTTATTCATAATATATATATATATAGACGGATATTAAACCAAACAAAATATTGATTATTGGAGAACTATTTTTTCTTCCATTGTTTGATGTTAATTCCAAATTAAAATCTTATTTATATTGTTATTTTTAATGTTGGTTAATTTCATTAAAAATAATTTATATAAACTACAAAACCGAACCAAACCAAACCAAATCAAACCGAGTGGTTCGGTTCGGTTTGAGATTTTCGAAACCACTAGGAGGCGGTTCGGTTTGTGGTTTTGGCATAAACCAAACCAAACTGAACCATTTACACCCCTACCGCCGCCGGTCACCAGCCTCTGCCCAGCCCAACCTTCACGAACTGTCCCTTGCCCAGTCCCTCCCCTAACTCAACTCACACCAAACTGCCCATTGTTCAGTCCCTCCCCCAACCCAACCCACACCGTCTGCCCCTTGCCCAGTCCCTCCACAATCCCAGCCCACCCGCCTACCCAGTCCCAAAACAACATTTTTTTTCTTTTCATTTAATTTCAAAATGGGCAAAGGGAAATTTGGTATATTTTTTTAGAAAGTATTGTATTAAGTATTTTATAGGTGTTGTATTAAGTACCTATGTACTATTTTTGGGATGGAGGGAATAAACGTTTATCATCTTTTCTTGACCCATTTTCCTAAATAATTACGGGTCGGTACACTTTTATAAAATTGTAACCACTCCAGAACTCTATTTTTTTAATCCGCAAAAGTACTTTTCTATTTTTTTTCTTCCTAAAATACCCACACTACCTCTCCCCATCATCGTCATCACCATCATCTTCGGTAATGAGCTTTGTGAACTACTGGCTCTACTATTTTTTATATCACGAGTTCATTTATTGATTTTTTACAATACACCTCATGAATCTCTCATGATCACAACGGACAGACTACTCCTCAAAACAGAAGTAAGCTCAAACTTGTTCAACATTTGAAGTTTGGAAATTCGAAACTGGCTTTGCAAGGTAGGTTGGATTGGCATTTTCGGGCATGATAAAAACAATCTTTGGCTTCATTTCTTGCTGCAATACGAGAACAATCTTGCTTGATGGTAGTGGAAGAGATGGGCGAAGACTATGATGTAGGTGTCGAAGACTACGATGTGGGAGTCGTTGCCTATGATTTGGATGTTGTTGCCTATGATAAGGGTGTCGTTGCCTATGATTAGAGGCAACGACGCCTAATATTTTGAGCCCCACAAAAATGAACGACGCCCAATCATGCCTCAAAGTTATTAATTAGGCATCGTTTCTTCCAATCATGCATCGGTGTTATTAATTAGGCGTCGTTTCTTCCACAAAAATTAATGACACCCAAAAAATTTACCGATGCACAAATTGAGACAGTGGCTTTGTGTGCCCGCATTTCTTTCATTAAGTGTAAGGGTATTTTTGTCGTTTTCCCCTAAAAAGTGCACTGTAGCGGTTTTAAAAAATAATGATGGACTTTTACGGTTATGATTCCACCGTATGGTACCGGTCCGATTATCACCCAAAGATAAATGAAAAACTGAGCCAAGGCCTCTAGGCTTGTAGTTGGGCTAAAAAAAGTGCAACACAAATATGATCCCCAAGAACATGTAGATCATTGATGTATGTGATGCAACTTGGAGCAAGAGCCTACTCTAAATATTTTAAAAAAAAAAAAAAAAAGAGAAATTATTGGCTGGTACACATTCTCAAATATTTTTTCTCTCTAGTCCAGCGTTCCTTTTTATCAATCACTAAATTCCATTATCGAAATATTGTTTCTAAAATGCATAGATCATCTTTTTCCACAGCTCCAAATTCATAAACGGGAAGAAGAATAAATGTAATTAAAATGAGATATATTGTAATACCCAGAAAACCCACATCGGATATAGTCCTATATTGGACGGGGGTACTTGCTAAGTGCTTAGTGGACCAGGTTGTGGGCTACATGCGGTAGACTGGTCTTTCGGGCTCAGGTCATTACAAATTGTGTCATAGCAAGTCATAATCACAAAAATATGGGAGCAAAGTGTTGTGCGGGTCAAAAGTGTTACATCGCTGGAGGTGAGAGTCCCTGCTTGATCCCCGTACGAGCCATCTCTTGTGTCCTACATCTCCTGGGTACTACTCGATCTTGACGAGGACATCAGGATTTTAGTGGGGGAAATTGTAATACCTCGAAAATCCACATCGGATAGAAATGGGTTTGATATTTGGCTTATAAATGGGATCCCAACCACTAACTAACATCAACCTTGCTATGGACCTTTGGTGGCTTGTGATAAGACTAGTTGATCCAGATGCTCGTGGGGCTAGTAGGAGGGCACACATCGTAAGGAGGGCTTTCGGGCTCGGATTGTGACATATTATGTCTTTGATAATCAGTCTAAAACATATATATTGAGTTTAATTAATCAAATCAATTTTTGTATTTCAATTCTTTGAGGGGGTATCGTTTTAAGGGCATGTTTAATTTGACTTATCTGGGAGTGCTTATGACTTATGACTTACTATAAGTTGTTTTTGAAGCGGTTGATTTCACTTACGGTAAGATAAATCATAAGTCATGTACAACCCACTTAAAGCACATGTAAGGCCATAAATTGTAAGCACTAAGCCTAGTGCTTTATTCTACTTTTCAAAAATATGTGAGTCATCTTCTTTATTGAAGTTTTATATATTCCAAGATTACCCTTCTTAATAATAATAATAATAACAAAAAGTAATAATAATAATAATTATTATTATTATTATAAAAATAATAATAATATGAATAATGATAATTGTTATAATAATAATAATAATTAATATAGTATTAATAATTATTATTATTATTATTAATACTAATAATAATAATAATACTAAAAATCAATATTAATAATAATATAGTAAAAATAATTGTAATAATAATAATAATAAAAGTAATATTAATATCAATATTATAACAATAAAATCAATAATAATAATAATATAAATAATAATATAAATAACATTAATAATATTATTAATATAATAAATTAAATACTAAAATTAACAAGTAATAATAATAATAAAAGTAATAATAATAATAAAAGTAATATTAATGTTAATAAAATAATAATAATAATAAAGGCAATAATAATGATAATAATAATAGTGATAAAATTTGTATTAATATTAATAAAATAATAAAAAAGTGATAATAATAATAAATAAAATAAAATAGTAATTATAATAATATGATTAAAATAATAATAATAATAATAATAATAATATTATTATTATTATTATTATTATTATTATTATTATTATTATTATTAATTCTAATAATAATAATAACAACAATAATAATGTAATCAAATTTTGTGATGATGCTATTTTAGTCTTTATATTTGATTTCAGCATTATTTCAACTTATTAATCAAACACACACACTAACTTATGAAAGCTAATCAGCACTTTTAAAAAGCTAAATCAAACATCACCGGTTATTAGTCATCAGTCATAAGTCATAAGTAATAAGTTATCAGTCATAAGTAATAAGTCATCAGCACATATCAATAAGCTAAATCAAACAAGCCCTAAGTCACCAGGTTTGTTGGTGTTGTAAGTGGGGGAACTTTATTTACTGGATCCATCAATTTTGAGAAGGAAAGCAATGAGATAAATTATAATGTGTACTTTTGATTCTAATATGCACTCCCCCACACCCTCCCTTCCAGACAAAGTGTCGACTATACTATTTTTAGCATATTAGTTATGCTTAAGCATTATTGTAATTATCACCAATTCTAATACTAGTTGTATATCCTTTAATTATTAGACTTTTCGAACGTAACCTCTTTGGACGGAACGGAAATAGTACTATTTAGTCATTGGGCTCAAACTTGACTCGGGTTTGGCTCATGACTCATGGCTTGTAAACAAGCTCGCAAGCAACTTGAAAGCCAACAAATTTCTAGCATAGTCAAGCCTACAAACCACAATTGATACTTTGCTTGAGCTCAAATAATTTTTAAACAATTCGAGCTCAAGCATGTTCATCTTGGCTCGATTATTGCCCTAGGTACAAGTCCTAATACAATAATAGGATTACTAAAAAATGAAATAGTATTCGAACATTATTAGTTTGTTGAACTGATTGCAAAGAGTTTCAAGTGAATCTAGTTTTGGCATTTCAAGCTCGACTCATGAAAAGTTCAGAAGATGTTAAGCCGAATTCAAATTTGATTTGTATTGATCACTATTGAGGAATCTATGCTCAAGTTAAACTCATTACTCTCACGAATCTAGCTAAACTCAAGCATGTTGATGGCTTATGTGATAGATAGACTTAAAAATAAAATAATTACCTTTTGGTTTGGTTATGTGAGGTCTTCATGAATCCTTGTCTAAGTCAAAGCAAAAGCTCACTTATTTCTTAGAGAGTTATGAAAAGGTTTGTACACGCCAAAATGTGATCTTAATAGCTAGAATGCCACTTGTAAAAAGATGTAGAGAATGATTAACCCAGGGGCCAAGAGCCAGGGGGTATTGAACGTGACCTGGCTCAACCAAGAGAAGAAAAATTACTTGAGAGCAAGAAGGCTAGCGAAAGACTTACTAATCCATGTATATATATAGCTCAAAACTCAAAAGCAGGAGACACGACTATAATTGGTTTGCTAGGTGGACCGACAACTTCTTGTGCTTCAAGACGATTAAGCAATCACTAAGTAGGTGGTGACCATTATTGACTAAGTTTGTCACCTTTCGTCTTTCGTGAGCCAATGTGATGAAACCACATTCGACCAATACCGACCGGTCTGCAGATTGCTGCAAGGTGGCGAGGTAGCTCGACTACCTTGCCAGGTCATGATGAGGTGGGGTAGTCGGTACCCATCTTAACCGACTACCTGGATATTCTCTTTGAGGATGTCCCACGTCGTGGATGACATGTATGTTCCTCGGTCTTTACAATATTCCGGAAGATTATATGGAATTCCATGAGGGTGATGCTGCAAATGATGCTTTATGTGAAAGCCTTCATTAAAAACAAAACTTAAGCTATTTGAGGTTTTAAAATTTGGGTTTTTGGATTTTTTTTTCTTTTTGGTTCTCAATTTTCTATTTATTTTTTTCTTTTTATTAATTTTCAAACATTACAAAAAGAACAAAAATACCAAAACTAGGTCATAACTTAAGAAATCAAACACACCATTTGATCACGCCACAAGGATGGGGTGATTGAGCTGGTGATCCACGTAATGGACCAGAGTTGACGTGTCGATGATTGCGGTACACGTAACGAACTGGGATTCTTGGTGTATTAACGACTCTAGGATATCCGGGCTTTGTTTTCTCTTAACTCCGTGACTTGTTGTGGGTGCCCCGGACCGCTCCCGGACCCCGCGTGCCCTTTTTTAGGGGAGCGCGGTGTGCAGAAGAACATCGCGCTTTCCATTCCACCCTCCCTTGTTTAGGGGAAAACGAAATTAAAAGTGCAGAAAGAGTGTTGTCAAAAAGTGCATTGAATACGCTTTGGTCACCGAGTGAGCTTTTAGTCCATTATGAGATCTTTGGATTTTTTTGTATCCCACCCTCCCTTTTTTAGGGGAAAATAAGGTACAGAAAACACATCACCCTTTTCAGTCTCATCTTCCCTTGTTTAGGGAAACGAAAGTGCCAAGGATGTTAAGGCGGCGTGGGAACACGCCTCACTGTGGACTTTTGAAAATTGTCCTAGGTCATTATGAGTGCATTGGATTTCTCAGTATCTCACCCTCCCTTGTTTAGGGGAAAACAAGATACAGAAAATGCATCACCCTTTTCATTCCCATCGTCCCTTATTTAGGGGAAAACAGGAAAGTGCAAAAAAAGGATGTTGCGAGCCTCACCATGACCTTATGCTTATTTTGGATCACTATGAGTGCATTGGGGTTCCCCATATCTCATCCTCCCTTTTTTAGGGAAAAATAAGATACATGAAATGCCTCACCCTTTTCATTCTCATCGTCCCTTGTTTAGGAGAAAACGGAAAAGTGCAAAAAAGGATGTTGTGGGACTCACTGTGATCCAGAATGTTATAACATAGTTGTCATCTTTATTTTAAGAAGAAATAAAGAAAAACAAAAAATAACCAGAGTTTGTAAAAAGGGGTTCGGATGCTAAGTTACGAGGTAGGAAGGTGTTAGGCACCCAACTCGCCATTTCGGACTCAAAAATAGTTTTTGGCTAAAATATGTTTTTATTATATTTATCTAGCAAATGAAATAAATCATTAAAAGCATATATATCTGTATCTACATTATTTACAGACTTGCAGCTGCCTCCTTCCAGTAATTACAAATACATTTAAAAAAAATTGGTCATAATAATGGCTCTTTTTAATGCTATTTTCTATAGAAATCTGGGCAGCACAACTGCTTATATTTTTTTACATTAGGCCGGATGAAAATAATATTTTTATATAAAAACTCTTAAAGGCTTACCTTTAAGAGCGAGGTGTGCTCGCCTGCCTTTCGTCTAGGGAGTTTGATTCAGCACCGAAAGTTGCCAACCGTAAACGCAGTGGAGCAACTGCTTGCGTTTTTGCTGTAGTTTGCTTGCTACTGGCGAAAATCGGGCGGAGCAACTGCTTGCGTTTTTGCTGTTGTTTACTTGCCGGGCAGCAAATCGCGCAGCAACCGCTACTCGCGAGATTTGGCCTCTGGATTCGGGCAGAGCAACTACTCTTTTTGGGATTTTTGGATATGGGAAATAGGGTGGAATCATAGCTAGAAGGCTAAGGTTCACTTTGACCGGTTGGTTTTGAGTTTGGAGGAGATTTGGCAGAGCTTCGAGGCTTATAAGAGGAGGGGTTTTTCTCTATCTCACGATCGCTCTCTACTGCATAAAATAAACGTTGAATAGTATGAGTGAGAATTTCTCGGCCCTCAATTCTGAAGCCGGGCACTCGCATTTATAGGCTGAAGAAGGGACTCCTTCGGCATTTACAATTTTCTTCCGGCGCTACAGATACTTGAGCTTGTACTAATTCTCAAATCGTAAAACACTATTTGGCTTTGGGCGCCGACCCCATGGGATCTGGGCGCCACGCCTGGTTGTCTTGGTGGTGGCACCTGGAGCCTTTTTTTAGCCTCCTTTTTGACACTCTGGCCTCTGCATTTCACTGTTTTACGCATCCTACTTTGTTTTTTGTATTTTTAAACCCTGTAACTTGGCATTTGTTAAGTTTTAACAGGTCTTGATATCGTATGTCATGTTACATACCAGGGGATATGAAATTGGGGTGTCTACAGAACCCCTCAACGATGGAGTTTACGGGTAACCCGCAGCTTACTGAGTAAACGAACATCGTTGATAAGAAATAAACTCCCTAATTTCGTGGAAATTATAATGGGGAGTAATGTAACAGGTAGCAGTTATAATGCAACAGTTTATAATGCATACTAAATCTCACATATCCTAGACATATTTAGTCGGTTATAGCAGGTTATCGTAGTTTTTAAGCAGATATGCAAATTAAGTGCTCTGATGGTCGGACCTACCGAAGTAGGCTACCTACATATCCCTTAATAAAAGGAATCAGACTAAACGTAGTTCGGCCTCAAGCAAACAAACAACAACACTGGATGGTGCGTTTTGCCTAGCATAGGCAAAACTGGCGGGACCTTTTCAAAACGTGCTTTCCCCAGCAATATGTATATGCCCTAATTTAACTATAATTTTGGGACATTAATTTCTTTAAAATTATTGACTATGAAAATTAATAAATGATAATTATAACTCGGCGCTATGCGAGATAGCTATAATATCAAATAAATTATCATGCTATAAATACATATGACATGACGACATGACATGATAACTGTAGGAACCGATTAAAATTATTATTAATTGGTGATTAATGCATAACATTTAATTGTGACAATTGCTATACGACATGAATCAGAGTAATTATAATACATTTATACTCGTAACTATAATATGTTTACATTAAATTGTCCACCATGATGATGCATGTTATGCTATACTACACCAATGCATGCAATTAAATATATTTTGCATATGCGACCATATATATGACACCGCCTTTACGCGCCTTATAATTTTACTAATCCCTGGTTGTGCATGAAAAAAGAAAGTGCATACTCACTCACTTATCAAATTTGACATATCAATTGAGTTAATTGTACTTTATATTTTACTATTTATTTGCCCAAGTATGACAAATGATAATGAAGCTACTTTATTCACCGCGCTATGTCTAAATTCGCGCTTGAACTCCCTATACAAATCATGTTTTGATCGCATACAACACATAATATCAATACTAATGTTATTTTCCCCAATCATGCTAATAAAAATATTTATTTATTGTCATTTACATAAATCCCTAGCATGTATACCATCTTATTATCATAAGATTAAATGCATCACCCACCGCTGGTTCCTGAAATTGCTCCACTCGCCGCACCCTTGGATGGGTGCGCAGACGCGGATGCGGTGACATCCATCGGCTGCTCCACCCTCTTGTCTAGGGAATGACGAAATCAAAAGTGCGAGAGGAGTGCTGTCGGAATAGCGCGTTGGAATGTGTCTCGGTTGTCTTTAGTGGATTTTGATCCAGTATGAGAGCTTTGAGTTTTTTATGTCAAGTTATCCATTTTTTAGGGGATACCAGGATATAGGAATGCATCACCCTTCTATTCTCATTCTCCCTTTTTTAGGGGAAAACGTGAAAGTGCAAGGAAGGAATGTTGCAGCGCCCCCACTATGGATTTTATGAAAATAGCCTTATGGCATATCTCGGATCACTATGGGTGCTTTGGGTTTTGTACATCAAGTTATCTAGTTTTTAGGGGATACCAGGATATAAGAATGCATCACCTTTCCATTCTCATTCTCCCTTTTTTAGGGGAGAACGGAAAAGAGCAAGGAAAGATGTTGCGAGGCCCCACTGGATCCAAAATGTTTTAGAGTCGCCATCTTTATTTTAAGGAATAAATAAAGCAAAACCAAAAAAGAAAACCGTAGATAATAAAACGGGTTCGGAGGCTAAGTTACGAGTTGGGAAGGTGCTAGGCACCCAACTCGCCCTTTCGGTTTCAAAACAGTTTTTGGCTAAAGTATGCTCTTTGTTATATTTATTTAACAGATAAATAAAGCATTAACTGCCTACAAATACATCCATTTGCTACATTATTTACAGACTTGCAACTGTCTCTTTACAAATAATTACATATATATTTGAAAATATTTGGCCATAATAACGGCTCTTTTTAGTGCTATTTTCTAACTAAATCCGGGCAGCACAACTGCTTATATATCTACATTGGGCCGGATTGAAAATAACACTTTTAAGAGATAATAAATTTAAAACTTACCTGCTAACGGACTAGGGTGTGCTCGCTCTGTCTTTCAGGGAGAATGAGTCTTTTTTTTTTGTGTGTTGTGTTGTTTATGTTGTGTAGATGGAGTGTTGCGCTTTACCTAGAATGGGTAAAGGCGGTGAGGATTTGGACAGCGTAACCGCTTGTGTTTGTTGATTTTGTTGTTGTTGTTGCTGGGATTCGGGCAGCGTGACTGCTTGTATTTGTTGATTTTGTTGTTGTTGTTACGGGGATTCGGACAGCGTGACTGCTTGTATTTATTGATTTTGTTGTTTAAAATTGAGCAACGTAACGATAGGGTGTGTGTTTGTGTATTTATGTGTGCGCGGATTTATGTATATGTGTAGTGTGTGTGTGTGCGCGTGTTATGTGTGTGAGAGGGGGCTGCCGGGTTTGAGGGAGTATATGTGTGTGAGTGTGTGGGTTTGAGTGAGAGGGAGACGGGTGGAGAGTATATTATGTGAGTGTGTGTGAGTGAGGGCGCTGGAAGTGGGGGTAATTGGGAGAGAGGGGCCGGTTGAGAGTGAGATTGTGAGAGAGAGTTATTGTGAGATTGGGTTTGTGAGAGAGAGGGATGGCTGGAGAGTGAGTGGAGAATTGTGGGAAATGGGGGAGTATATATAGGTAGGATGAATTGCTTAGGGAGTAAGGAAGGGTGGGGGAAAACCGGCTGCTCCCTTCCCCTTTTTTCTTTTCTTTTTCTTTTTTTCTTTTTTTCTTTTTTTTCGTTTTCTTTTGTTTCTCTCTTTCTTTTTCGTTTCTTTGTTTTCTTTTATTTTCTTTTCTCTTTTATTTTTTTTCTTGTTTCCTTTTTCTTTTCTTTTTTTGTTTCTTTTTTCTTTTTTCTTTTCTTTTTTTGTTTCCTTTTTCTTTTTTTGTTTCTTTTCTTTTTGATTTCTTTTTTTTTCTTTTTTGTTTCTTTTCTTTTTGTTTTTGTTTTATTCATTTTCTTGATTTTTTTGTACCTTTGTTCCTAAAACATACAAGAGATAATTAGTAGTCCATTTTGTAATTTTTATTTGATAATATAAAATAGGGGTACGACTTTGGGATGTCTACAGAGCCCCTCAACGATGGAGTTTACGGGTAACCCGAAGCTTACCAAATAAACGAACATCGTTGAAAAGATAGACTCCCAAATTTGAGATAAGGAATGCTAGGGAAGATGTATATCAGAGATGCAAATCTTTTTTTTTTTTTTTGCAATGGTCGGACCTATCGAGATAGGCTGCCTACGTATCCTTTAATAAAGGAAATCAGACCAGACGTAGTTCGGGCCAAAGTTGAAACAAACGATCAACGAGGAAGTTGTGTTCTTTGGGTCAAAACCCATCCGAGAACACAAAAAAAAAAGATTTTCATATTTTTCGAAAAGCCGTATTCTTCCGGTCCGAAACCGTCATCAAATACGATATGAAGATTTTTGTGTTTTTCGAAAACCATATTTCAACCGGTTAATACCTGTTGTTGAAATACGTTAAGAGGCATTTTCAAAATCGTGTTTGGCTGGTCAATACCTTGTTTCCAAACATAATAAGAAAACTTTCAAATTTTCGAAAACTGTACTCGACCGATAAATATCCGTCGTCGAATACGACAAAAGGAATTTTCTTCAAATTTTCTGAAAACTGTATCCAATCGATCAAAATCCGTCGTTGGATACGACAAAGAGATTTTTCCTTTTTTTTTCTCTTTTTTTTTTGTTTTTTTGTTGTTGTTTTTTTTTTTGTTTTGAAACAAAATCTTTTGAAAAATATTTTTCTTTTATTTTGTTTGAAGGTAGAATAGGCAAACCTTACCTTTCTTACCTTTTCATGCTTTGACTGCTGCTGCTGATTCAGCTGATTTGGCTATTTTTGCAACTCATGCTTCTTCATGCTGAGGAACAAGTGTTGCGGTGCTAACAAACAAGTGCTACGGTGCAAATGCTGCGATGTTAAATAAACAAATGCTGCAATGATATTAAACAAGTGTTGCAAAGGTATAAAACTAGTGTTGTGATGGTCGTGCCTACTGTGATAGGCTGCCTACGTATCCTTAGCCAAGGAATCAGACCAAACGTAGTTCGCCTTACTGGGGAACAAACGTACTGCGGTGCTAACAAACAAGTGCTGCGGTGCAAGTGATGCGTTGCTAAACAAACAAGTGCTGCGGTGCAAGTGCTGTGATGTTAATCAAACAAGTGCTGTGGTGCAAGTGCTGCGATGCTAATCAAACAAGTGCTGTGGTGCAAGTTGTAACACCCTGGATTCTTGCATGTGTATTGTGTGCTTGTCTTCATGTTTTCTTGTTAATCGTGAGCATGTTTACTTAGTCTATGTATATGATTTAGAAGCATTCTTAAATCATTCTTGAAGCTCTTAACATGTTTAGAATCATAGTAAGCTTGATTGGAAGTTTTTAAACCTTCTTGCTTTGTTTCGCCCTTAGCGATTTCCTTGTTCAGATTGCTTGTATTTCGACGCATGCGAAATATTCGTTGAGTTCTTGGACTTGTATTCAAGTCATAACCATGTTCAAACAAGCCTTGTTCATGTCCAAGTTATCCTAGTTTGATTGGCGTTTGATTCGTTAACCATTCGTCGCTTGATTCAAGCCTTGTTTTACCTTGTCTCGGATGTTGTTCGGGCGTGTTTCCAACTTGTTTTGAGTTGGGTTAGACCTTAGAATGGTTGCCCGTGAGTTTAGGATCATTTAGAGCATGTTTAGACCAAGTTCGAGGCCTAGTCGAGGCGGCCGCATCGAAAATTGTGCACCTACCGCCTCAACTTCGAGCATCTCAAAATCGCCTCTCGCCTTCCTGTGCGCCCACTGATAGTAGTGAGGCGCCCGCCTCAACTACTGAGAGCTATTACGGGATTTTCCCCTGTTCTGCTGTGTACGAACTTTGGCACTTAAACACCATTCCAAACCTCTTCTAAAACCTTCCTAACACCCTTGCTTATGTCCTAACATTACTTAACATGTTTTAAGAGTGGATTAACCAACCATTAGTGAGCATTAATCAAACAAAATCAGATATTTATGTACCACAAGAGAGTGACACTTGTCCCACTCAGATTTTCAGCAAATATAAGCCACAATCTGACTTGTTGACCTTCATTCTTCTCCTTCACTCTTCAAGAACGAAAATTCTTCTTCTCCCAAGTTCTCCCATGGCCTCTTGAAGGTGTTCTCTTGGTCCTCCATCATCCTCTCATCCTTTGCTCAAGCCCCCTTCATTAAAAGTGTAGAGCTTGAAGAGTTGAGCAGTTCCAACCGATTGGTTTGTGCTCTTCCTATCTTCTTCCTTGGTGAAAGGTAAGCTATTGATTCCCCTTAGGAAGTATGTTAGTCTTTCCATGTCCCCTTCTTCTCATGTTTCCCATGCTCCTACCATGTCCATGCCATGCTTGATGATGAGATGAGTTTGTAAGGATTTTGAATGATATATTCATCTTTTTGTTTTGGTCCTATGCCTAGAAGTAAATATGTTCTATGTCTCCTTAGGAACAACTATTGTTCTTGGACCAATGACTTTTGATAACTCTATGAGATTATGAATTCTAGGGTTCCACATGCTAGGAATTGTTCATCTTATTGATTGGGTCCTATGCTTAGAATCAAATGTGTTCTATGCCTTTCTAGGATTAACTAATGTTCTTGGACTATTGGCTTTTGATAACTTTTGAAATAATGATTCTAAAGTTCCCTTGAATTATGAAATGTTGAACTTATGATAATTCTTGGCTATGGTTGTTAAGTGGATTAACGGCCTAGTTACTCGACTCGAGAACTTAGAAAAGGGTTTTGGATGCATTTAGCATCTTAACTCTCTTGGATGAATTGTTAGAGACAACTCAACGGAGTCAAATTAAGTGAGCCATTGAACAATACCGGCTCAATGATCAATCCCTACGACGTTCTAAACACGTTCCTCTAAGAATGATAATTCTAGACTATTGAATTGGATTGATTACCATGCTTGATTCTTGATGTCATGTAATAGAATACCTATTTGACATGTTGAGTTCGCTCTTGTTGAACTCAATCTGCTTTGATTATTGATGAGAATATTTATTTGTCATGAGATCGCTCTTTGTCTAACCTCGCTCCCTACTTGAGAATTTGTTATAGACACTACTTGACATTTGCATGAGTCCAAATTGTATCCCGTCATTGATTCACACACGCCTCCACCGCTGGCCACCTGGGAAGTAGCTCCCTTGTCGAATCTTCAAGAGCACCATTGGTGTCTATCCCTGCATTCCTCTGGTCGATGTATTTACACACATCCGACACATGCACGCTCAAGATAACGCTTTTGCGAGGAACTACGTACGCCCGGCCTCCATATATCCTTATCCTATGTGATTTAATTACAAGCACCTATGTGAAACAATGTGCATCTTGGATATATGATCTCTATGTTTATGTGACTATAACTTGCCTTGTATGTTGCATATTGCCATGACATGCATGATTGATAGCTTACAAGTCTTTATGACTTACCCATTCCCCTTTACTGTTTTAGATCCTAGCAAGACATGTCCTTCACGTTGAGGCTTGCGGTGTTCGTGCTTTATTTCCCCTTTTGTGCGTCGTTGCAGTTGAAGAGGTGGTTTAGATGTCCTCTTCCTTTCTTTTGTTATTTTGCAAGGACGATGGGTTTAAGCAAGTCAATTAGACTATGCTTGGGAATTTGTATAGAACTTGATCTTGTTACTTCTTTTAGCTACTTGTAGTTTAACTCTTGTAGTACTTGTAACCCCTTTATGCCGGCATTGTGTAAGCCGAGTTTTGGTTATCATGTATATTAGTTCACTACGTATAAGACTTCCGCTGAGCATGTTTTTTGCTCTTATTTAATTCTTGTCCATGAACTGTTAGCTTGGGTTCCGGCATGTAGTGTCGCCGATGACTTGGTTTAATTTCTTGACTGTTTTATCAGGTTTGAAAAGTTTTAAAAATACCGGCCTTTTAGGGCCGAGGCGTGTTACGTCTCTAATGTTGCGTCACGTCGTTTTCTTAAAATGAGTCCTTGCATGTTAATTGTCTACTTGTTTTCCCTTTATTTGGGCGGTCCGACCCTCGGTTCCACCTCGGGCCCGGGTCGGGTCGCCACACAAGTGCTGCGATGCTAATCAAATAAGTGTTGTGATGCCATTAAACAAGTGCTGCAAAGGTATAAAACTAGTGCTGTGATGGTCGTGCCTACTGTGATAGGCTGCCTACGTATCCTTAGTCAAGGAATCAGACCAAACGTAGTTCGCCTGCTGCTGGGCGGAATGTAATGTTTCATCAGGAACGCAGCCTTCGTCGGAGAACAAAACCTTTCCCTCTGATCCGGGGTTGCCTGCCCCTTAAGGGAAAGTTTTCCAACACAGCTTATATAAATGTACAGAAAAGGGGCAAAACACTTCCCTTTTTTTTTTTACCTTTGCCTTGCTTTTGCGACCATCTGCTGCTGCTGCTGCTTTGCTGTATTTGCTGTTTTATGCTGCTCTTTATTGCTCTTGCTACACTTGCTATCTTACGTTGCTCTTTGCTGCTCTTGCTGCACTTGTTGGGGATTTTTTTTTCTTTTGTTGCAGTTCCGGCTTTTGCTGGAAATCTTTTCCCCATTTTCTGCTATATTTTCGGCCTTGGCTATGAAATCTTTCTTTATGCTGCTGCATTTTTTTTCTTTTTGCTGCTCTTTCTAACCTTTGCTAGAAATTTTCTTTTCTTTACTACTGTATTTTCTGGTTCCAGCTGGAATTTCCGTTTTTTCTTGCTGCTGCATTTTCTAGCTTTAGCCGAAAATTTCTTTTTTTTTTTGCCATTGCATTTTCTTTTGTTGCATGCATTTTTCATTTTGCACTTTTATTTTCTTTGCATGCATTTTCCCTCTCTCTCTTTTTTTTTTGTTTTTGTTTTTTTGTTTTTAAACAGGCTTTCCCCAGCATAGGGAAAGCGACGGAGCTTTTGAAAATGAGTTTTCCCCAGCATAGGGAAAGCGATGGAGCTTTTGAAAATGAGTTTTCCCCAACATAGGGAAAGCTTTGGAACCTTTTAAAACAGGTTTTCCCCAGCATAGGGAAAGCTTTGGAGCTTTTGAAAATGAGCTTTCCCCATCATAGGGAAAGCTTTGGAGCTTTTGAAAATGAGTTTTCCTCAGCATAGGGAAAGCGATGGAGTTTTTGAAAATGGGCTTTCCCCAGCATATGGAAAGCTTTGGAGCTTTTGAAAATGGGCTTTCCCTAGCATAGGGAAAGCTTTGGAGCTTTTTGAAAATGGGCTTTCCCCAGCATAGGAAAAGCGATGGAGTTTTTGAAAATGGGCTTTTCTCAGCATAGCGAAAGCAGTGGAGCTTTTGAAAATGGGCTTTCCCCAACATAGGGAAACCTTTTGAGCTTTTTGAAAATGGGCTTTCCTCAAAGATAGGAAAGCTGAGCTTTGAAAATGGGCTTTCCCCAGCATAGGGTAAACTTTTGAGCTTTTTGAAAATGGGCTTTCCCCAGCATAGGGAAAGCTTTGAGCTTTTGAAAATGGGCTTTCCCCAACATAGGGAAAACGATGAAGCTTTTGAAAATGAGCTTTCCCCAGAATAGGGAAAGCGATGGAGCTTTTGAAAATGAGCTTTCCCAAGCATAGGGAAAGTTTTGGAGTTTTTTGAAAATGGGCTTTCCCCAGCATAGGGAAAGCTTTGAATTTTTGAAAATGGGCTTTCCCCAGCATAGGGAAAGCTTTGAAACTTTTGAAAATGGGCTTTCCCAGCATAGGGAAAGCTTTGAGCTTTTGAAAATGTGTTTTCCCCAGCATAGGAAAAGCGATGGAGCTTTTGAAAATGGGCTTTCCCTAGCATAGGGAAAGCGATGGAGCTTTTGAAAATGAGCTTTCCCCAGCATAGGGAAAGCTTTGGAGTTTTTTGAAAATGGGCTTTCCCCAGCATAGGGAAAGCTTTGGAGCTTTTGAAAAATGGGCTTTTCCCAGCATAGGGAAAGCGGTGAGATTTTTTTTGAAAATGCTTATCCCAGCATAGGAGAAGCGATGATTTTTTTTTAAATGCTTGTCCCAGTATAGGAGAAGCGATGATTTTTTTTTTTTTTTGAAAATGCTTATCCCAGCATAGGAGAAGCGATTATTTTTTTTAAATGCTTATCCCAGCATAGGAGAAGCGATGATTTATGAAGTGTTGTGGCGAATCTTTGTCGCCGATGATCGGCCTTGTGTAGCTTTTGATGATGCTTCAGCCGAGGATCTTTGGGAGGTGGTCCTTGGCGAGATGTCAGCCGAACATTTATAGGCCTATGCGGCAGAAAACCTGATAAGATGTAGTAAAAGGATGCAAACAAAAGGTGCAAGCATGCGAATGCAATTTTTTTTCTTTTTTCTTAAAAAAAAAGATTTTTGAATGTGCATGTGAATCATCTGTTTCTTAAACATGTTAAGACAAGATGGGTCAAGGGATGCAGATGTGATAAGAGAGATTAGGATGTGGCTTCTGGTTGGCTTTGAAGAGTTATGAATATAGGAGTTAATGGAGATATTTGAGATGGAGGTGAATGGGATGCTGGGTCATTTTTCAGTCTTTTGACTAGTGCATCATTCAAGAAAGGAATTCAATCAGGACTAGTGAATCCTACTAATCGATGCCTCAGAGGGACCACTTTTTTTTTTTTTTTTTGTCTTTGCTTTTTTTTTTTTTGTGCTCTAACTTTTGCCTAGGCCGCCCTTTCGGGTTTTCAACCTAGCGAGCTTTTACCTTATAGGGAGCCAGTCTTTCAATGCATGCAAAGATAAGCCGCTTGTTTTCGAAGGATCATGCCTTTGTAGTTTCTTAGTTTATTCAGGCAGGGATGGAAATGACAGCTGCTTCTGGAGACGATGAGTCTTTATGTATCCAATGAGTTTGGCGGGAGAAGCCCCAGGGTGAATTTGATCAACCAAATTTTGCATGACGGGAATGTTCCTGGAGAAATAAACTAGGGACAGCCCCAGCAGACTCGATTTGGAGAGACTTTTGTGGGAGATAGAAATGAGTATGCTCAGAGAAAAATGATGACTCTAATGGACAAAAAGAAGAGTCATGATCCAGAGTTTATCGCCAAGTATCATGGGTTTCATGGACCCTACTTAACATTTATCTTTTGATAATTTTATGTGTCTTTAGCAAGGAATTCTGTCCTGGATCCAGATCACGTTACAACCGATTGAAACAGAGCTATAGGTTGCAACTAGGTTGGGGTGTAGTGTTTAAGTGTTTGAGATAGATTAGCTTTAGGTTTGAGGATTTGATTGGCCTCTGATTCAAAGGTATTTTGGGTTGTTGATATTTTTTATTATTATTTTTTTTGAAGGGCGGTCAGAAGGGACCATTGGCTGGCTTTTTAGGCTGTGGGTTTGGATAGAAAGTTGGTTTTTGGACCTGGTTGTGGATATGGTTGGGAGGTCGAAGAGTGATTGATCTTTTTCCTTCTTTTTTTTTGTGAGCAAGAGATTTTGAGGAAGTTGCTCAGGAGAGGCTTCTCTTCTTTTTCTCTTTTCCTGTTTTTCTTCTTCTCTCTTTTTTTTTTGCGAGAGAAATTTTGAAGAAATCTCTCAAGAGAGGCTTTTTTTTTCTTTCTTTTTTTTTTGTTGACCTCTCGGAGCAATTTTGGAGAGTGCTTGAAGAGATATTTTCTTTCTCTCTCTTGGGATAAAAAGGGTTGTCACTCTTGGTGGATATATATAAGGGTGGAGCAGCCCCAGTTTTGAGAGGTTGACTCTTAGAGATGGTAAGGCTTTGGTATGTGGTTGATTTGTTCAGGTATTTGGAAGAGGTTTGGTGTATGGTTGGAAGCCCCTAGTGTGCCATTTAATAGCTCGGTCGCAATGGGTCGAATATGACCTTTTACCAAGACAGAAGGTTGCTTCATCGAACAAATTTTTTTAATGGTTTGTGGTTCCATATTGTGAAATGACTCATTATCAACCCGTGTAGTTTTATCATGTTTTTACATGAGTTGATTCATCATTTTTTGTTTATATAACAGATACTCTGGTGATAGGTGGTGCTTAGAGATCAAGAAGAAGACTCGACAAGCTAATATAGAAGAATCAAGAGTTTTACAAGACTCGAATATCGAGATGGATACCTTTGGAAAGCTCGATCTGAGGACTCGATTAGACTTTTGAAAGAACAGAGACCAAATGGACTAGTGAGCATACTCTGCAAGGATGTGTCGTAGGCATCAATATGGGCAAAAGAGATACCCTTGGGTTTGAAAGCCCCTAGTCTTGAAGTGTTGCGTATGATCCTTGAGTCGGTCTTTTCTGGATTTCCTGCCTTTCCAGATTTTTTTTTTTTTTTTGCATTTCTTTTTGAGTGGCTGACCTTAACATCTCGAAATAGGACTTACTGATTTTTTTTTTTTGAAATCGAAAATGAACGATGCATTTATCAACTTAGTGATGCATTTATGAGAGATTAAGAGGGAATAGGAATTTGGAGATTAAGAATAGTGGTGAGGGGGTTTTGTCTTGTCTTTTCATGTTTTGGGAAACAAAAAGAAACACATAGAAAATACCACTTTTTTTTTTGAAGAGTAAATGAAAGTATTTGACCGAACCCGAAAGCTGCCTACATTCCTCATTTCGAGGCTCAGGTCATCGTAGTTCAACTCTGACAGAGAAATTTTCATTTTGCTAATTTATTTTTTGTTGAATTTTGAATTTGAAAGAATATAGTTTTTTTAATTATTTTTTTTATTATCTTTTTTTTTTGCAAAAGAAGCGATATATATATATATATATATATATATATATATATATATATATATATATATATTAAATGAAAAGAAAACTAAGTATTACACGTGATTTTTTTAATTGTCAGAAAACTCTTTTTTTTAATGATTTTTGAAATGAGATGTGACAATTACGTACCTCTGGACAATCCTCTCAGGAGAGTAAATGATAATAGTCAATTTTTTTTTATTTTCAGCCCCTGCAAAATTGTTAGTGGTACCAAAGAAAAATAACAAAGATCTCAATATGTATAAACACAACGTAAGATTTAAAGGAAAAAAAAAATTTCTGATTTTTTTTGATTTATTTTTAGCGAAAAAAAACAGATATGACTTGTCTTGCTATTATTTATGGATTTTCTCGACTTTTTAGTTTGAGCGCGAGCAAGCAAGCATACCATTAAGAAATAAAAAGAAAAGCGGGGAATCTATCTATTCCTATTAATTACACATGGGTCCTAATCCCCGAAATAAAATGACACAATGAATATATATATATATATATATATATATATATATATATATATATATATATATATATATTATGGAATGAAAATAAATCATATAAAATAATATATCAGGCCGAAAATGAAGAGATATTAAAATAAAGTCAACCCTTTTGTTGTCTTTGCCCAGAAAATTATTGCACATAAAATATTGCATAAATATATATATATATATATATATATATATATATATATATATATATATATATATATATATATATATATATATTGCATTTTTTTTTTGAAAAATACGAATATTTTCAAGTATATCCGTAACAGTGTTTGGAATGAAACTGCTGCAAGATGGAGGATCATATCCACAAATATAGACATGGATGTTAAAGGAACGCAATATTCAAGTGTTTAAATTAATATAACAAACATACTTTAGCTAGAAACAAAAGAAAAAAAGTTTTGGTTACTGAGTCTAGCCCTCCATTTTTATTTAAAATAAAGCGATCTTTTGCGAGTCGCCCTTGTGTGGGTTCTGGGAAATTGTTCCGCGCCAGCGCACCCTTGGATAGGGCGTGCGTCGGATGCGGTGACATCCATTGCTCTCGTTCCACCCTCCACTTGTATAGGGATGGGATGACGAAATCAAAAGTGCGAGGAGTCTTTGTCGAATAGCGGCGTTGGAATGCGCCTCGGTTGCCTTTAGTGGATTTTGATCCAATATGGGAGCTTTGGGGTTTCTATGTCAAGTTATCCCTTTTTAGGGGATACCGGGATATAGGAATCATCACCCTTCTATTCTCATTCTCCTTTTTGGGGAAAGGTGAAAATGAAAGGAAGGAATGTTGCAGCGACCACTTACATGGATTTTATGAAAATAGTCTTATGGCCTATCTCGGATTACTATGGGTGCTTTGGGTTTCTACATCAAGTTATCCCTTTTTAGGGGATACCGGGATATAGGAATCGCATCACCTTTTCATTCTCATTCTCACTTTTTTAGGGAGAACGGAAAAGTCTGAGGAAAGATGTTGCGAGGCCCCATTGGATCCAAAATGTTTTAGAGTCGCAATCTTTATTTTAAGGAATAAATAAAGCAAAACCAAAAGAAAACCGGAGATAATAAAAACGGGTTCGGAGGCTAAGTTACGAGTTGGGAAGGTGCTAGGCACCCAACTTCGCCTTTTAAGCGGTTTTTGTAAAAGTATGATTTTGTTATATTTATTTAAGGATAAATAAAGCATGCGCCTACAAATACGTCCATTTATTCATTATTCTGACTTCTGCAGTCTATTTCTGAAATTACAGATATATTTGAAAATATTTGGTCATGCGGCTCTTTTTAGTGCTATTTTCCTAAATCCAGGCTGGCATATATCTACATTGGGCGGATTGAAAATAACACTTTTAAGAGATAATAAATTTAAAACTTACCTGCTA
>JABEVN020001153.1:0-26092 GCA_013146195.2 Codonopsis lanceolata | reverse complement strand
CTTGACCATCACTACGTTTGCCAACCAGGTCGGGTATTGGATTTCTTTGATGATATGCGCCTTTAGAAGCTTTTCAATCTCTGCCCAGATAGCTGCACTTTTCTCGAGGAAATCTTGTCTTGGTCGGCTGTTGAATGGAGTCGGAATGTTGGATCAACATTCAAGTCGTGTCGCAACGTCTTGGTGATTCCACTCGTATCTCGGCGGTCCGAACAAATACATCAGGCTGTTTCTTAGTATAGCTCGATCTCCCTTTCCCGAGCTTCAGGAGGCATGGCCTTCCCGATTTTGATTTTCTGCTCGGGGTAGGCGGGATTGATGACTACTTCTTCCAGCTCGCCTTCGGGCTGAATATCGGGCTCATCCCGCACTTGCAGGGTATCCATCTCGATATCTTGCGGCTCGAGGCACTTAGCCTTGTGCCAGGCGGGGATAAGGGCATGGAAGCTCATCATTTCCATAGGATCCTACGCTCCAGGTTTGTCAGGTATCTCAATGTTGCTTATAGGGACGAGAGGATGTCGCGGCGTCGAGGCGTCTCTTTCTGGATTGATGTCGTTTGGTCGGGAATGTCCACGATCAGTTTTTGTTTCTTCCTTTGGGAATCTTGAACATATTCCCACATTGCCCGGGGTTTGCTATTCAGGATACCCACTCCATCCTCGGTATAAAACTTTGCCTTTTGGTGAGGTATAGAAGTTACCATCTGAAATTTGGCCATAGCTGGCGCGCCCAGGATGTAGTTGTATGCTGACTTGAGATCGATCACCAAAAAATTGATCATCTCCGTTCGGGTTTGTGCCCCGTCCCCCATGAAAACTTCGAGCTCGATGGTGCCTTTGACACCCACTTGATGGTTGGTGAATCCTTCCAGCTTTCCCAAATAAGGTTTGAGTCGGGCATCTGCTAACTCTAATTCTTTGAAGTAGGAATAATACATGATGTCTCTGCATGCTCCAGTATCAAGCAAAACTCTATGTACTTGTCATTCATTTACCAGGTAGGAGATGACCAACGGCTGCTCGGAGGCGAGAGGGGTGCTTGCCAACTAGCTGCGAGTAAAGAAGATATTGGGCTCCCCTGCCCGCTGTACTGCTGGAGAATTTATAGCCTTAGAGAGGGAGTATATGTGTTTTCCAATTTGAGTGTTAGATGGAAGCTCTTCCTGGATCACATTGACCACTCCTCGAATCTGAGGGGCCTGGCCACCTCTTCCTCTTGGAGGTCTCCCCTGTTTGTCATTGTTCGCGTTGTTCCCGTCGCCCTGATCTTTCTTGAAGCGATCCAGCTTGCCCGCGTTGATCAATTTATGTATTTCACGCTTCAACACCAGGCATTCCTCTGTGGTGTGTCCGGTACCATGATGATAGTCGCAATACTTCGTGTTATTCCTGGTATGAGCTAGCTCAGGGTCAAGCGGATAGGGAACCGGCAGCGCATCTCCCACTTGGAACATGATTTCTTCCCGCGTAGTGTTCAGTGGGGTAAACTGTGCTTCCCTGAATAATCTTTGCCCGGGGGTAGATGTTCTCCTCCTATCTCTGCGTGGGCGGTTGTTACCCTCCGATCCACGATTCGGTGGCGGGCGGGCGTCTGAGGTCTTGTCTTTGTTTTTACTCTTATCTGCCTTAGCGATTTGGTCGGCGAATAGGTGGGCTTGCTAACGGCTTCGGCTTTGGAAGCCAGGGTTCGTAGCTTGACATTGTCTTTAGTGGCCACTCTTTCATGTTGTTTAGGTAACGAGCGTTATCTCCTGGTCCTTGTAGCCGATCACTTGGTTGAGCATCTCCTCGAACCTCTTCAAATAGCTGCCGTAGGACTCATTTTCACCTTGTTTCACTTTAGCAAGATCGAATCGGTTCTTGGGCGTTGGTCCGGCAGTGCCAAATTCTTCTAGGAACTTTTCCCGTAACACTTCCCAACTGCCGATAGATCCGTGGGGAACCCTTCCCTTTCCCCTGAAGAGCCCCCTCGAATGCTCGCATTTTCAGAGCCTCTATATCCGTGACCATTCGAATTTGTGCTTCGAATGATCTGAGCCAGTCACTTGCTCGCGTTTTCCCAAAGTATTTTTCAAATTGCGGGAATATGATTCCTTGCGTGGGTGGGGTGTTTTCAATCTCTGGAGTGAACGGGATACCCTCTAGCGGCTTGGTGACTCCATAGCCGGGCTTGGCCACAGCTAGGTTGGCCATGTCACTCTTCATAGCCTCCATGCGCTCGGACAGATGTTTCTCAGCATCCAGAGTGATACCCGATGAACGGACACGATCTGATTGATGGTTGTGCGGGGGCGGCGGGTAGAAGGTTGGTGCACAAGAAACTTCCACCTCTCTATCGGCTCGCGACTGCAGCTTAGGCCGATGTGCCTCTCTTTCAGCATACTCACGAGCCCTACGGCGACTGTGACTTTCACTGCGGGCATAATGATTTCCTCCGCGACTATGTCTGTGTGAAAAATTATGGCGGCTGTATCTGCTCACTTTGGATACGCATCGCTTTACCTCTTTGACCTACGGAAGTACATGGATGACAGGATGGGAGTAACTTCTTTGAGGCGGGCGGGTTGTTGTGAGCATGGCCATCACCAGCAATGCGGAATACTTAGAGCTGGCAATATCAAATCAGCAATCGGAGCCGAGGGGCATGGCCAAGCGGCGATTCTTGGTTGAGCTTACATTTCTTTATAGTAGTCACTTTGGACTTGGAGAGCAGCGGCTTGTTGATCGGGGGCTTGGCCGGGCGGATTCACGTGACTCCATTCTCTCGGCCGCCATAATCACGAGATCCAACTGCGCGACAACGCGCGGCTGCTCATTGATAATTTCCCTAGCATCACTAGCAGCGACTCAGCTTCTGCGTTGGGCTATGCGTTGAGGCAATTGCTCCTCGACATATGACACGTCTTTGCCATGGGTTGCCTACCAAGCAGCAATCTTCTGATTCCTTGTCTGCACCCCTTGGGGTGCCTTTGGTGGGAGGTCCCCGACCAGCGACTACCCATACGGTGGTTGCTCACGATGGCGTGGTGCTTGCGCCACCCCCGGCCATTGGAATCGGAGGATTTGCAGGCTTCGCACCGGAGAACTTGAAGCAAGGGGGTTGATTGTTCGTTTCCCAACAATGGAACCAAACTGATGTGGCAAATTCTCAGCTTTAGCCGTTCTTGTGATGGGTAGGATATCTGGGCTTGAATCTGCTCCCTTGAACCTGGCTGAGAACAGAGAAAACCTGAGTGGAAGTGCAAGGCAGGGCCTCGCGAAACCCCTCTTGCGTGAGAGTAAGTATCGAATGTAAGGATGGAAACAATTCAACAGAATGCCAAGGTTCAAGAAGGAGGATGTGTATGTGTATGCGTACCTTGTCATGGCTTGTGGAGGAGTATTTATAGGCCCCATTGTGGTTGAATCCGGGTAGGATTCGGTTTCCTTAGTTATCTTGTTCAACAAGGAGAGAATCCCTTGATTTTAGGTGTGATACGCGGTTGGCCGCGAGATAGTAGGAACAGATAAGGCAAGTGTCCTGCCCACATATGGTAACCTTTGACTGTGTCTTGGAGAACAAGCTACTGGCGTTTCCTGCTCGATATTGGTTCGAGCGGGCAGGGCTTTGCCCGCCTACTTGATAGATGTTGAATTGAGGCGAACATAGATCCCGGGCATGGCCCCTGGTCGGACGGGCAAGGCCTATGCCCGGCCAGGTTTGGACGGGAGTTACTCTGCTCGCTGCTTGATGCTTCCATTACTTTGCCCGCTAGGCCTGTGGGCCCCATATGGATTGTGCTCGTGATTGGCACGTGGGGATAGCTCGTGCCTTGCTCGTGTCCGGGTTTTGGGCCGGGCATATCACTACCAAAAAATGGTTTCCGAAAAATAACTTCTATAAAATGAAAAGATTTCACTTTTGGAGATATTTGGTAAATCTTTTGAAAATATGCACGAAAACGTTTTCGGGTATTTGTTAACACATGAAAAATGTACGGAAAACAATTTATCAATACATACAAAAAAAATATATTCTAATGTTAATGTTTATTGAATAAATACTAATTTTTAAGAAAGTGTTGAACTTTAAGTAATTTTCTTTTAGTAACTCTTAAATTTATCATTAATGATGTCAAATTAATAAGATCTATCTTTTTTCAAACATCACAAATACAAATAACAAAATTGATAATTAATAATTGATATGAATGAACGTTTTAATAAAGAAAATGGACAATTTAAACTCATCAAGCAACACTTTAAATAAACAAAAAAAAAAAAAGAATAGTTAGTAACTCTTGAACCAAGTATTTTATTCTTGTTAATGGTCGTTTTACTCTCTGGATCTGTTCCTATATTTATTATTTTCATACTTAATACTTTCTAGTCAAATTGATTGTTTTACCAATGAAATTTGACGTATATTTATGAAATCATAAAATACACAATTCATAATACTAAAAAGTACTTCGAATTACATATTTTATGATATTGAAGAAAATAAAAAATATATGTTAAAATTTTCATTTAAAAAAAAATCAACTAAATAAAAAAGTAAAACAATGATTTAGTTATTGAGATTGTATTATTTATCTTCGGTGTATATACACGTGTGAACCTCCTAACTTTTTTATTGGAACACTAATACAAAATGCTTATTACCACACTCGACAAATGCTTAATACAATTACACTCTGTTTTTTTTTTTTTTTTTTTTTTCATTTTATCCCTCTTCAAATTGAGAAAACCCATGTTGCCTTACGAAAAAACTCAGCATTGTCATGGACATATTTTCTTGGCAATTTATACAAATTTCTTGGTAAAAACAATTTATCACAGAAAAAGTTTCCTCGACAAAAGTCAAAATTTTCCTTGGCATTTGCTCCCTCAGTAACACGTTGCTAAGGAATTGTAATTCCTTGGTAACTTGCCAAGGAATTGGTCCTTGGTAATTTTGGATTCATTATTCGAAAAATGAACATGTTTTCCTTGAAGATATTTTCTTACGAAATTACCTACGAATATATTTCCATGGTATAAATAAAAAAATATTATATATAATTTGTAATCTTCTTGCTAAATTTCCTTGGCAATATTTATTTTACCAATGAATATTTCCTTGCTAAAATTCCTTGGTATCTATTTATTATATTTAATTTAATATATTTATATTTTCAAAAATTCCAAGGAACTTTCCTTGGTAATATTCCTTGCTAAATTATACTATTAAGGAATATTCCTTGGTAAAATTCATAGGTAAAATGATGGTATATTTATTAATATTTACAAATAATATTTGTACCTGAACAAATATTGAAAATCTTAATAAACATTAAAAAATAGTTTAAACATATATTCATTTGAAACAATGTCAAACAACCACTTATTCATTCAAAACGATATCTAAGTATCCACATTTGTCAAAAATCTCAACGATCAAAAAAGAACTTGATACAAAGATCTTGAATCTAATATTAGTTTGGTAAACAATTTCAACCCAAATTTTGAATCAAAACTCATAATGAACTAGGTGAAAATAGGATCAAGGAATGTGAATGTTGTCATCCATTGAATGAGGAGTTTGAGGAGACGTTTGGTTCTGATTTTGCATGGATGACAATACTACTCTACAAGCTTCTTGCCAAGCATGACATTTTTAATATTTGAATAGCCTCTTTCATCGTGGTGTCTGCTAAAAGTTGTGATGCTTTACAATTGCAATTCTTTATTGATGATGAGGAACCATTAATATTTGATGTGATTATCGGAATGGAGTTGTCAAACCCGTAGAGACGATCTTTTCTCCCGGTATTACCCCCAACCTTCTTAACTGCATCTCTTCAAAGAAATCCAAAAAACTTCAAGGCGTGGTCAAAATGGGTTGTAGCTTCTTCTTAAGCCATAGGATCACTCTTCAGCTCGGTCAATACAACTTTTGAGTTGTACTCATTCTGAACACAATAAAATAAATAAAACATTAACTGTCTAAAGAAAAAATAAACAAATAAATCAATGTATCATTACTGTTATCTAGAAATCGAAGACGTCATAAACTTATCGGCTCTGCCTAAAACAATGTATCATTACTGCTATCTAGAAATCAATGTATCATTATTGTTATCTATGAATATATTCCTTGGTAATTTTGGAGGGAAATTTAGCGTCAAAAAACAAATTGGATCCACAAAATTTCTTAATGAAAATTATTCCTAGTAGTTTTAGATGAATTATTTCCTTGGTAATTTCCTAGCTAAATACATTCCTTGGTAAATTCCATATAAATTCCCGTATGAATTATTTTCCTCACGAAATTCGTCAGTATTTCCCATGGAATTTGGGTTCCTTGGCCAAATCCTTAGAAGTTTCCCTACGAACATAACTCCTCTTTGAATTCCTTGGCAGTCACCATGAAAAATATTTTCCTTTGTATATTCCTTGGCTTATTCGGGTAATAGAATTCCTAGGTAATATCCACGGGAATTATCATGGAATTATATTTTCTGGGTAAATTGTCCTTAGTAATACCAGTTTTTTTGTAGTGTAACCCTTAAAGATTTGACAAAATAAAATAAAATTATTTCATCCTAAAAAAAACGTTTTTTTTTAAACAAGCTTGAGAGAGAATCAATTTACAGAAGGTATGTCTTTTGAAAGACCGTCTTATAGATTTTAATTGATAAGATGGGGCTTTACTCTCTCATAATTCAACCTACCAACACATGATGGATTGAATAAAGATTATCCGTCTTACAAAAAATATCCATAAAATCATCTTACCAAAAAAAAAATTTACCTTTAAAATTAATGTGTTTGGGTTTTGTGTGTGTGGGAATGAGTGCGAAAATAGCATACATACAAACCTATAGGCGGCTGGTAATAATAGTTAAACAAATTAGGTTGAAATCTGCTAATAAAAGTAAAAGAAATTTGGTTGAAATTTCGCCATGTTTTCCTGTTTGGCGAAGATTGTGGGCTGAAGCCTGAAATGAATCCATTTCATTGAAGCTGTGAAAAAGAAAGGAAGCTAAATGGGAAGAATAAAAAGAGTGGGTGTGGTCTTTTCTTACTATTTTTATTTCTTAATTTGATATTTCATCTGTTCTTAAATTATCGTTTTATTTGATTCGAGGCATAGATTAAGAAAATATAATTGACGTGATTATTAATATTAGTTTAATGTGTAATTTTCTTTAAAGCTCATATGTATGTGGTCCATAATTAAAGTAAGATGAAAAAATAAAGATAAAGTGATAAAAGTGATGTTCTAAAAAAATAAGTTTTAAATTGAACAATTATTTTAGAACGAACGAAAAAAAAAAACAATAATTTAGGAACGAATGGACTATTTGATTTATCTTGACACGTGACAAGAATAAATGCCAGTTTTCAATTTTTAAAGCTCTTTGTGTTTACAGATGACTAGGTCGAACTCTGACCGTATTTGTGATTGGGTCAATGCATCGTCTAGTTGGAGAAACACAAAAATCAACTAGTCGGTAATTGGCATGCATATCAGTAAGGGTGGTAAAATAGGTGTTAAGAATAAATGGATAATATGTTATTATCCATTGATAACCATGGATAATAGCCTATTATCCATTTATCCAAAACATTCATTTTGCCATCCCTAATCATCAGCTATCTTATAGTGACATCATCAGTCTTACAATAAGCAAGTTGGCATGGCATCATAACCAACTTGATGGTACTACCACAGGATTAAACCTGGTTAAAAATAAAAATAAAAAAATAACCAACTTGGTGGTATATAAGTCGATTACAATTTACATCAGTTAGCCTCACCATCAGCTACCTTCCATCATTTGCATCAGTTGGACATGCACCAACCAATCGACGCACCGACTGAGGACTGACGTAACTTTAGCAAAGTATCAGCATGCATAGAGATAGAGTACATAATCATTTTGTCTTCAAATATCTATTCTGTAATTATTAATTTCTTTATTTTCCCCACTATTATTTCTAACAATAATTGCTCAAAATATTTCCATTAAATTTAACAATAAATATTTAGAATCAAGTTTGACAGACCCGCTTTCCTTTTTTCTTTTTTTAAAAGTAAAGAAAAGCTAGACGAGGGGAATGGCTACATGAGGAGAGTGAGGGATGATGGCAGGTAAAGGGGCCGATGAAGTAGGGGTGAGCTTGGTCCGGTTCGGTTCATTTTTTTGGAAAAATTGAGAGAACCAGGACCAGACCAATAGTCTGGTTCTTAAAAAATATAGAACTAGGACCAACCCAATATGTCGAGAACCAATACATTGGTCCTGGGTTCGTAACCAATTGAAGACGCATTGTAACCAGGGATCGACCAATAAGATGCGTAGCTTTGATCAAGAGGATAACTAGATTTTCTAAAAAACAATGATCAATAATCAAATCATGTTCTTCCTTCATACAACATTTTGTTAGGTTCGTTATTCTTGTGAAAATAAACTAAAGGTAAAAATCATTACTTCTAAATTAATAAAGAGTAACGAAAAAGAAAATTGTAAGGAAATTTATTGCAAGTCATCTTCCTCTCCGATCTCCTTATGGTTAATTTAATTAATTTATAGATAACAATCCTTCAAACTAATAATGTTTGGAATCACAAAAAGAGGCAGAAAATTAATTAATAGGGAAGAACAATGTTTTCACTCATATTTTCTCTTTAATCAAATAAGAAAACTTGGTTGAATATTGAATCAAATTATTATATATTTTCTTTAGGTTGTAAGTTGTCTCCCTTTTATTATTTTCTTATCAATTTATATATATATATATATATATATATATATATATATATATATATATATATATATATATATATATATATAATACTATATTAGTATATTATATATAATAAATAATAATAAATACACATTGGTCCGGTTCGTCCGGTTGCTTTTTGGTTTTCGAACCTGGGGACCACCCAATTGTCCGTAGTCTAAAATTGATCCGAACCAATCCAAAGTATTGGTCCGGTCCATTTTTAACTAGTTCGGTCCGGTTCCGGAAAACTTCTGCTCACCCCTACGATGAAGTATAGGAGTCTGCAAAGAAAAAGGAGGGTTTAATATACAATTTGGTCCTTCAACTTAATACCTCAAATTGATTAGGTTCAACTTCTTTGACACTTCTTATTTTGATCATTAAACTCAATTTTCAAGCATATGATTAGTACCTCTAGTGATGTCCGTTAATTTTCACGTTAAAAACGAAACAAAAAGACTTTTGTACCCTTAATGATGATGATGATGAATTTTCGGTTATTGATATTTGTAGTCAATATTGATGAGATGGATATGTGTCAAATACAAAAAAAGAAAAAGAAATAAATCAAAATAAAAAGTTAAATACTTATGAGGAGAGAGGCATGGCTAATAATAACGAAACAAGAAAATTATTTACACTAAATTCTTCTTCTTCTACTACATACCCACATATATACCCAAAACCTACCCATTCCCACCCGCCGCCCATTTCACCCCACCCCACCTCCCTCCCTCCCTCCCTCCCTCCTTCCCTCTCTCTATCTCTATCCCTTTCTCTCTTGGCCCTTACTCCCTTTCTTGATTACTCTCCCCTCTCTCTCTAACCTACTTTCTCTACAATGCCTTTTTCAGCTATGGTGTTATTTTTTTCTCTAACTTTCACTCACCCACGTCGACCCATCAATTTTCTACTCCATTTGCCGTTCATGGTACCGTCAAATCAATTCCCCCACTTTCCCGTCGCCTTTCAATTTACACTCTAAAATTACTCCACCAATTCACTTGAAATCTCATCCTTCGATCTCATCTCGTCCAAATGGGTTTCTGTTTCTTAGCTGCCGGAAAACCCACCTCTGCGCCTCCTCATCCACCACCCCTCTTTCATGTCACGCAACCTCCCAATTCAATCTGTCTCTGTCTCCAATAAATTGGTACTCCTTGCTACCACAACTGACCACGTAGTACCCACTCTCCCTTGCCCTCTCATCTTCGACCCATTTCTCCCAACAACAATCCTCCGGTCCTCCACTCACTAACTTGTTAGCGAGTGATTATCGGAGACATACTCCTCTGTACAAAATGTCCAGGTGCATTGTATTGTAATTTAGGTAGGAGTATATTCTGCAATCAATCCCTCCATGAGATTGCAGACAAATTGATCTCTTTCCTTTTTGTATTCACTTTTGTATTCACAATGTAAATTATATAATGCCCGGTACAGACAATCAATGATAACAGGTTGGTTGATTCCTGTGTAGTCCCTTGTCTTATTTCTTGTCTTTTATTCTTAGTTTTATATTGTCTTCTTCATGTCTTTATCTTTTTTTATTCTTTGTCTTATATGGTATCAGAGCCGACAATGGCCATGAATGATGCAACCTCTTCCTCTTCCCTTCCTCTTTTCTTAAACATTCAGTCTTATATGTCCCAAAACCATCTCACCAATGAAAACTATCTCAACTGGAGCTCCCTATTCAACTTCGTTCTTCAAACCCACAAAATCATGGACACCATCACTCAAACCACTCCTCCATCTGAATTTCTAAAGGATGGCGTCAAACCTAATCCAAATTTATGACGCGTTTTCATCAAGCCTCGGGCCTTGTTCTTGGATGGATTAAAGCAACCGTCTCCGCCGATATTCTGCCCTATGTCAATTCATGTAAGACTGCACCCGAAGCTTGGACATTGCTTGCAAAGGAATTTGGTGTATCCTCCCAAATTCACATCCAAAAACTTCAAGATGAACTCCATGATCTTAAGCGCAATCCCGACATGTCAATCAAATCCTACATCCTTCGTGCTAAAACAATTCAAAGTTCTCTTGCTACTGCAGGGGTTGCTGTGTCCAACGAAGAATTGCACACAGATTCTTGGCGGTTTGGGTGCACCGCTCAAAGAGTTCATCATCGTCCAAAATTCCCTACCGCCATGTCCATTAATGATCTTCAAGACCTTCTTATCCAAGAAGAAAACCTTCAAAGAAAAGTTTTCTACCCTCACTCTTAATCCCACTACGGCCCTTCTTGCAAACACATCTCCTAGCTCCACTCCATCTCCTCCCCTCACCACAAGAATTATGCAAATGGGGCTCCTATCCTTCTCACCCAAATCGTGGCCGTGGTCGTGGTAAAATTGGTGGCGCAATCGTAATGGTCCCGTCAGTAATACCGATCGAGGAATTCTTCCTACCCCAAACACTACTCCAAGCAGTCCAAACAATCCAAGCCATGCCTCCTTCCCCAAACCCGCTATTCTATTCCCCTCCTAACCCTTTTCTGGTTCCTAACCCCACAGCTACGTGCCAGCTTTGCCACCGCCCCGACCATCTCGCCCCCACTTGCCCAAATCGACTTAACCAAGCCTATATGGCTCACCCCACTACCCAACTCCACCCACTACCCAACTACACCCCTCCTTCGCCCACCCCACTACCCAACTACACCCCACCTTCCCCTTACCAAAACCCGTCCCCTTCTCAGATCATCCATGGCCCCGGTCTCTTTCGCTCTCGACTCGGTGCTACTTCTCACATGACCCCCCCAGGACATATTTTCTCAATCTACTCCCTACTCTGTAAGGACACTATAGTTGTTGCCAATGGGTCTCATCTCCCTATCTCCTCTCGTTGGTCGGTCTAGTTTTTTAAATGGTTCTCGTGATGTTTAATTTACGTAATGTTTTATACGTGCCCTCTATACATAAAAACTTATTATCCATTCGTCAATTCTCTCGTGATAATAACTGTTTTTTTGAGATTGATCATTCTGGTTTTCGTGTGAAGGATCACCGCACGCGGCAGACTATTCTTTCTGGCAGTAGCACCGCTGGTCTCTACAACTTAACCTTCCAGCCAACTTCCGCTATTAATCCTCTTGCTCTCATTGGTGAACGGCGACATCCCTGCACATGGCATGCTCGCCTGGTCACCCTCTCAAATTCTATTTTCGAGTCTCTAGTTAATAATTTTCTGATTCCAATTACTGGGTCTTCGAAATCTGATAGTGTTTGTCATATCTGTCCGTTAGGCAAGTCGTGTAGTTTACCATTTCCTTCTCGCAATTTTAATTCATTAAATCCATTAGATATGCTTCATCTCGATGTCTGGGGACCTTCTCCCGTCCCTTCGGTTTCCGGTTTTAAATATTATTTGTCAATTGTGGATGATTTCTCTCGATATGTTTGGTTATTTCCACTTATGCAAAAATCTGATGTTCTCTCTATTTTTTCGACATTTAAAGCTCAAGTGGAAAATCAATTAAGTCGCAAAATTTCTGCCATACACACTATTAAAACAATTCAAACAGATGGCGGGGGGGAATTCATTAACAGTAGGTTTGCTCAGTTTTTGGTTCAACAAGGAATTCGTCACCAAGTGACTTGTCCATATACTCCGCAACAAAACGGAGTTGTTGAGCGCAAGCATCGTCATATCGTTGAGATGGGGTTGTGTCTCCTTAGTCAATCTAATGTTTCTCAAATGTATTGGCTTGAAGCCTTTTCTACCGCGGTGTTTCTAATAAATCGACTTCCCATGCGTCAGCTCAAATACATTTCTCCCTATCAAAAGTTACTCAAGCGTGCTCCGGATTATAGATATCTCAAAACATTTGGCTGTCTATGTTTTCCTCATCTTGTACCTTATAATCGTCACAAATTAATGCCCAAATCGACTCCTTATGTCTTTCTAGGGTATGATCAAGTCCGTAAGGGATATCGATGTCTTGATCGATCTACGGGCCATCTCTACATTTCTCGACACGTTTTCTTTGATGAGCATTTTTTTCCATTTGAGGCTAACAAAAATGCAGATACTGCTCCTGGCCCGTGCCAGCCGATTTGGCCACTTTCTTCCAGCCCGTCTCTCCAAATTAATTCTTTTGGTACTACTCAGTCTGCAGGATATGTTCTGGCCCATGCCACCTGCCCAACAATTTCAAGCCCATTTGTGCCTGCACAAAATCGACACATCATTTGGACCTTCATTCAAGCCCATGGCGCTCCTCCAAGCCCAACTATCGTCCGTGATCTCAGCCACACCTGAATCGGCCCAAATTTCTACACCCAAGCACACTTCATCTCCCGCCACTCCAGCAGCTCGACATCATCACATTGATCCTCCCAACTTCATCAACAGTCCAATCCCTCTTCACTTGGACTCTTCTGATCCCCCCTCTTCAACGCCCACATCTTCCAACCCCCATCTACACCTCCTCGCAATTATCGCAAAGATCAATGAATTGATCTATGGTGGTCGTCGAGGCTCTCACGCCTACTCCCCGTGAGTTCCCAACATAGAGAGCCTCGAAATTTCAAAGAAGCCGTTAATCTCCCGCAAACCGCTTATGGCGATGAAATGCATGCTCTTCATAAAAATGGGACATGGTCTCGTGCCGTACAAATTCCATGAACGTGGTTGGAAGCAAACGGGTGTTTAAAATTAAACAAAAGGCCGATGGCACCATCGAACCACACAAAGCGAGACTTGTTGCTCAAGGCTACACACACAGAGGGTCTCGATTACGACATTTATGAAACTTTCACCCAGCTTGTCAAGCCTCCTACACTCAGACAGCCCTAGCCCTCGCTCATGCTCGCTCTTGGCCGATTCAACAGCTTGGATGTTCTAACGCTTTCCTCAATGGCACTCTTAATGAAGATGTTTTCATGGCTCACCCACCGGGTTTCGTGACACTCGGTTTCCCGATCATGTTTGTAAGCTCCACCGTGCCCTTTATGGTTTGAAACAATCCCCTCGGGCTTGGTTTCAACGTCTACATGACTTCCTCCTTTCTCTCGGTTTCTTTAATAGCAAAGCCGATAGTTCACTTTTTATTCGACATTCGTCATCTTCTATTCTGGTTATTCTCGTCTATGTCGATGATTTCATTGTTACAGGATCCAACCCACAGGAAGTATCCCAAGTTATTGATGATATTTGTGCTACCTTTGATAGTAGAAGATTGGGCAACCTAAGCTTCTTTCTTGGCATTGAAGCACATCGCACCTCCTCCTCTCTCACCTTGCATCAATCAAAATATGCACGTGACTTGCTTCAGAAATTTAATATGGCAGCTTGCAAGCCCGTGCCTACACCGATGCTACCCGGCTCTCACTTGTTGTCAAACTCGGGTGATCCTCTCCCTCGACGTTACACTCAGATCGTAGCATGGCCTGGGCCTTCAATACTTGACTCTCACTCGTCCTGACATCTCCTTCGCACAACCAAGTGCGCTTTATGCATCGGCCCGCACCACCCACATGCAAGCCGTGAAGCGTATCCTTCGGTTTGTCAAGGGCACACTTCTCTCTGGGTTAACTTACCATGTCTCCTCACCACAAGCATTATCACTGCTTACTCGATGCCGATTGGTAGGAAATCAACGATCGTCGATCCACCAGTGCGTGTGTGTTTGTCTGACCTAATATCGTTGCTTGACGGCCAAGAAGCAATCGACCAGTAGCTCACTCTAGTAGTGAGGCCGAGTATCGCGCCTTGGCTACCACCGCGTCGGAACTCCGATGGTTCTCTTTTCTATATCGAGAATTGGGTCTTTACTTACACCCTCCGACTCTCTACTGTGATAACATCTCTGCCATTCATATGTCCAAAAATCCGGTGTTCCATGCTCGCACTCGCCATATCGAGATCGACCATCACTTCATCCGTGAACTCCAACAACGAGGTTTCCTTCGTTTGGGTTACGTATCTACCAAAGACAGGCCGATGTCTTCACTAAGGCTCTTGCTCAACCTCGATTGTCTTTACTTTCTTCCAAACCGCTGCAGCTTCATCCCGTTACGCTTTGGTTTTGGGGCGGGGTTAGCGAGTGATTATCTGAGACATACTCCTCTACAAAATGTCCAGGTGCATTGTATTGTAATTTAGGTAGGAGTATATTCTGCAATCAATCCCTCCATGAGATTGCAGACAAATTGATCTCTTTCCTTTTTGTATTCACAATGTAAATTATATAATGCCCGGTACAGACAATCAATGATAACATGTTGGTTGATTCCTGTGTAGTCCCTTGTCTTATTTTTTGTCTTTTATTCTTAGTTTTATATTGTCTTCTTCCTGTCTTTATCTTTTTTTATTCTTTGTCTTATATAACTCATGTCAATGGTGTGTCACAGGTGCTTCCGTAGATCTTCATTGTCGCGAGTGGGATCAGGTCTCATTACAGTCAAGACGCCGCTTGGTCTAACAAGAGGTGGGATTGACAAGAATTGAGAGCTGAAGACCCTAAGCTTATAGATGTAGATAGTTCTTCACGAAATTCACAATACCAAGGACCTGTGGACTCTTTAACACTGCGATAGCAATTCAAGTGAACTGTAATCTGTCAACGCCAAAATTGAAGTTACATCTCAACATGACATGAATACTACTAATAGTATTTCTCTAAAATCCTGAAAGACTAAGAACCTTGCAGCTTGAATAGACTAAAATCATAATCAAATTGTCTCGGCTCGTCTGCAGACGTCACAAGTTATGGAATGTTCTTTGGAAAATTATGACATTGCTTGCATGGAATCAGAGTTCTTTCCTGATAAGACCCGTGTTATTACCATGCAACCTTGCAATTGTTTCCTTTGCTCGAGGCATCTGCCAATTGTAAAGTGCGGCCCTTCCACTAGACAGGTTCACTATCAACGTATTCTACAAAGTAAAAGCAAAAGAACAAAAAATTGTGAGTTCCTGGTAGGGGTGGCAAAATGGGTCTTACGAATAAATGGATAATAGCCTATTATCCATTTATCCATAACACTCATTTTGCCACCCCTAGTTCCCGATAATGGTACAAGTGATGTGGATGATAAATGATTAATGTTTGAGACTAATGATATTTTTTTTCCATTGAATTTAAGGGAAGAAAGTAAAAAGAGATAAACAAATAAAGAGAGAAGAGAGTAAATGGCTTGCTACAAAATCACAGAAGGAAGAAAGGTAGAAAAGTGAACAAATAAGAGAGAGAAACATACGTATTTGCGCGGATATGGTGGCTTATTTCCCAAGAAATTCAACTCAACTTTCATTAAGGACATTTTGGGCATTATGTTAAAAAATTTAACCACAGAATAGATAGACGTCACTAGAAGGACTAATTGTATGTATAAAATTGAGTTCAAGGACCAAAATAGGAAGCGTTAAAGAGGTTGAACCAAATCAATTTAAAGCTTGTGTTCAGGGACCAACTTATATATTAAACCAAAAAAGAGGGAATAAAAGAGAGATAACTATTTTGCACACTGATATTTTTAACGCCTCGATTGGTATACGGAAATGGAATTAATTATGTAAATCAATTACTAGTAATGAGATTCCACGAAAATAGATTGGAAGATGATTCCTAAAAAGTGTTTGGTAAGATATATAAGGAATGTTATTACCCATATAGTATACATTTTTATTATATTGTTTGGTTAGAAACAAAACAACTTGAAATACAATGACAAAATTATGACAATTGACAACATTACCCCAAAGAAGACAAGTACTTTTTAATGACTTTCAAGATACAAAATAGACATTAACGTTATTACAGCTTCAAAAAATATCAAGTTATTCATTCTTTTTCAATTTAGGTGAAATTTTTAAATTATATAACATCAATAAAGCAAGAAAAGTTTATTAAAATAAAAGTAAAAAAATATAAGCTAATGTTATAATGAAACTAGTTCAAATAAAAATAGCTTAATTATTAAAAACAATTCGAGAAAAGTGTGTGTTTGCTACTTAGGTAATATAATTATTATTTTATTCTTAATCACCCACATTTTTTTTTTCATCATATACTAATTCATCAAATTGAATTATCATTCATAATAGAAATTTTTTAATGGAAACATCAAACTAGTGTTTCAAATTGATCGCACCAAATTTGGGATTAAAAATAAGTATTAAAACTCCTAGTCATCTCAATCAAATGACTAATATTGATAACATCATTGTTTACTACGAAGAGTCGTCACTAAACAATTAGTTTGGTATTCTCTTAAACTAATTTATAGGCTTAGTAGGTTGGGTTTACTTGGCTTAACAAAACAAAAGAAACAGAACTGGTACACAATTGAAACCATTCAAACAATTATTATTAACAAATTAAATAAGATGAGAAGAGTTAGAAGGAAATAATTGTCATTTTACATGGATTCCAACTATTACGAATTCAAATCTCACCTCTTCCACCAGGATTGTGATTCCTTAAAATTTAGGAATCAATTCCAATATTTTAGTAATCAATTTATTTTCAAACTAAAATTATGACAATACCAAACACTATTAATCAATTTTATGGAATCAATTCCACGAATTTGATTCAAATATCGTATACCAATCAAAGCCTAAAAGTTTAGAAGATGATGAACGTTTAGACAATAGTTATGTGACGATCGACTCCGATCCCGAAACGAAACGAGATCGGGTCTGTCGGGTGTTCCAAAAATTCAATCCAAAATAACTCCAATTACAAACACGTAACTCGCAGCAGAAGAAACAAATAAGTAATATTTCTCAAAATATCAATGTTTTAAACAAACATATCTTTATTATAATTTCTAATAAATCCCAAATAAAATATATAAATGTTTATATCAAAACTGAGCGCTCTGATAAACCTCAAGCACATAGCTGCTATCCAAATCTCGAATCAAATCTCAACTGCACAACCAGAAACTGAAGGAGGGTGAGCTTGTGAGCCCAACAAGAAAGAGGATACATAGCACCACAGAATAGAACGAGACATATGATTCAAATACCAAAGTCCATGAATATAAAGTATGGACCACAGATTATTAACCCAAATAACGATACCGAGTGTTATTCAAATAACAGCTGATTACAAGTAACAATTCAGTATACTAATTAGCTTAGGCCAGAGTGAGATTATTCATAACGAGTACAACACGTGCGGGCACTCAATCACATGAGTCTCAATAACAGTATCCATATTGTTCATGACTGTTCCATCGATTAGTATCACTAAACCGTTCCAAATAATCAATCACTGACCAGATGGTTTAAAGTAACAGTTTCTCAATAAAACCCATGGATTGTTAACATGAAATTATTTCAAAGTCAAACCAATATTAAAAGGTTTACCGATAACAATAAACATGTTTAAATAACAAGAGTATGAATCAAGCATGAATATTACAGGGACAATCACGTGATTAAACTAATATAGAATCAGTACTGTATAGTCTCACTTACCTTAAAAGAAGATAATATCTGCCAATAAAATACACCCAAAGTCTTCCATAATAAACCTCGAGTCAAACCGTAACATCCATAGTGTCGAAATAATTATTCCCAACACAAAATAAGAAACCCATCAGAAATAAACAGTACGGTCCACTCCCTCTACTCTTCTCTCTATACTCGACTAAGGAAGGAAATAAGAAAGGAGACATCATCACCAAGTGGTAACTAGTTTTACACATGTAAGTTAAACGTACGACCATACAAATGTTTCAATTAACTTATACTCCAACGAAACAAAGAAGAAAAACAAATTTCAAAAATAAAGAAAAAAATAATATTGGAGGCAACTATTTTCTATATATAAAAAAAATCTGATTTGTTTTGATTTAAAAATTAGAAACTTGTATATTTAAGATCTGAGAAAATAAAGTCATTTTTTTAGAAAAAATTGGGGTTTAATAGTATGATGAGTGTTTCAAAGAGTTTTGACTATTTAATGTTATAAGGGACGTAATTGTAAATGATAAAGTTTACTGTAAAAAAATGATGAATATTTCAAGGAGTATTCAGATCTAATGAAATCACATAAAAATATTGTGTTTAGTTTTTTTTTTTTGTATAAAAAACATTTTTGACATTTAGATCTATTGTGAATTTGTTAATATTTTTTATACATCAATTTTTGTTATTTATTTTTAGATAAATCTTCGAAATATTTTAATCATTTAAAATTCTCGAAAGATAATATTTTCTAGTGATTTTTATTTCAGACTACTTCGAATTTGTCAATGGTTTTTTACATCTCAAATTTTGGGTATTTCTTGGTTGACTTGATTTTTTTATTATAATATTTCAATATTTGATGTGTCCATATTGTGAAGAATCACTATCTAGTTTAGGAATGAGACTGTGAAATAAATGTCGAGCAATATTTGATGAGTTGATATTTCTTGCATGAAGCTGATCATATAAAAAGAAGGATACAATGATTGTAAACTAATCCATTTTCATTAATCGTTATTTACAATGTGTTGATTCATTTTCATTTGACACAACTGAGTATTGGAAAACTGTGCAAATTGAGATAATTTATTATGGAAGTTCCAAAGAGTTTTTGAATTATTTAATTAAAGAATTCATTAATTGTTTCTTGTTAATAGGGGTTTCTATTTTAAAAAAAAAAAATTTGACATGATTATATACTCCCTCCGTCCCTAAATAATCGTCTGGGTTGACCCGGCGCACAGTTTAAGAAAAAGTAATTGACTTGATTATTTATATTGGTTTATGTGTAATTTCCTTTAATGTCCATGTATATGTGGTCCATAATTAAAGTAGAGTGAAAAAGTAAGGGTAAAATGGTAAAAGTGATGTTATAAAAAGGTAAGTTTTAAAGTGAACAATTATTTTAGGAGACCGGACGAAAAAGGAAAGGAGGATGATAATTTAGGGACGGAGAGAGTATATATTATAGTGATCAACCTTGGTTTTATAGTAAAACTCGGTACAAAGTGAGTCATGTCATGATGTCATGCAAGCAAGGTTAGTATTCTTCCATGCATTGCTATCAAAGGAGACTAATCAAACTTAGGCTAGCTTCCGTACAACACGTGCTCAAGCCAAAACTTAACTCCAAGTAATGATGTCATGCAAGCAAGGTTAGTATTCCTCCATGCATGGCTATCAAACGAGACTATTCAAACTTAGGCTAGCTTCCGTCCAACACGTGCTCAAGCCAAAACTTAACTCCAAATGTGATTTACCCATTAAATTTTCTACGCACGTACTAACAATATTATTAAAATAATAGATATTGTAGTACTTTTATTGAATTAACAAAATGTGTACATATATATATTATTAAAAGTAAGTCAACAAATACTCCCTCCGTCCCTAAATAATCGTCTAGTTGACTACGATAATTTAAGAAAAAACAATTGACTTGATTATTTATATTGGTTTAATATGTAGTTTCCTTTAATGTCCATGTGTATGTGGCCCATAATTAAAGTAGAATGAAAAAGTAAGGGTAAAGTGGTAAAAATGATGTTCTAAAAAGGTAAGTTTCAAAGTAGACAATTATTTTGGGACGGACGAAAAAGGAAAGGAGGACGATAATTTAGGGACGGAGGGAGTATCATCCAATCAAATATTTCAAAAATGACACATTTATTTTAAAAATTAAAATAAAGAAAATATCGAGGTGTTTCAAGTCAATTTTAGCTAATGATGTGTGTGTGATCTAGGCTTTTTACTACAATACCACTTACACAATTGATTAAAATTAATTATTGACTCAAATTTAATCATCTTCTAAACTTCTAGAAGATAGATTTTAAAAAATTGTAGATGGTTATGTTTTTGTTTCATTTACATATGTGAAGATGGTTCTGGTTTTCTTTTTGTAGATGGAGTAATTATTCCTCTTTCTTCTTTTCATTTTTTTTGATTTTTGATTTTTAATAAAACCACATGATATTAAAACAAACCCAACATCACCATAAACTTAAAAAAACAAATAAAAAAGAATTAATAATAGTTTAATTGTTAATGAACGAAAAATAAAAATAACTCAAATTTGTTCATATTCAAACTTTTGTAAGTTATATTGACACTGTTTTATAAATACGAATACAAAGATCTCGTCTTTTAACGAAAGTATATTTCAATTTAATTGGTAAAAGAAACTTTTTATATTTCTATAACATATTAAGCATCTCGATTTGAATAATGCTATAGGTATCCAAAGAGTATAATATAATATTATAATGTGTCACCTGATGTGAACATCAATACATGGTACAAAAAATAAAATAAAATCAAAAATCAAAATTAATGAATCGCAACAGCTGGGACATCTTGTAACAACAAATTTTGGTATAGGATATAGTATTACACTAGATTTTTCTCTAAAGATTTTAGTCAAACTCACACCAAAACCATCTCCAACAAAGAACCCTTAATTTGGTCAGATTTTATCCTAAATTTAGTCTATTTCATCACCAAATATTATTTTAACTCCAACTCACAACCCCAAATAGAATATTCCTTAGCATACTCTATTTTTATTTCTTTTACTTTATTTATCAACATGTATATTAATTGCTATTAACCTTTTAAATAATAATTATTAATGTTGCACAATTAATAATTTTAGTATATTTAATAGTTATATTTACGTCATTAATAATATTTAAAAATTAGTAATTTATTAAACTAAATTGAAGAAATATAATTTAAAAAACATACAAGTACTTGAAAATACCATAAAAATATTACAATCAATACAAAATATAACAAAAATCATACAACAACAACAAATGTTCTAATAATTTTAAATTTTAATATGTATGCATTTTTTTAGTTTAAATGTGAAATTGGTGTTCTATAATTAGTATAATATTTATTTATTTATTTATTTGTAAACGAAATCTAAATATAATAGAAAAATGTTATAAAATTATTGAATTAATAATGTTCAATAATTTAAAATACTTAATATTATTATTACTTATTTATATTATATAATATTAGATATTTATTAATTTTAATACATCTAAATAAAAAATATTATATTATAAATAATTTTAACAATTGTATAATTATTAAAAGTTAATTTAATGGCATGGATCCCACAAATACAAAATTTGGTTATGCTACATGGGAACCCCAAATTTTGGGGTACAACTGTAGCAAACCCCAAATTTAGTATTGGATTTGGGGTTCGGTTGGAACTGAAATTTGATGACCAAACCCCCCAAATCAAAGATTTGGGGGTATCCTTGGAGTTGCTCTAATGACTCGTGCACTCCCTCTCTCTCCCTAAGTAATAACAAGGCACATTATCTTCCTCCCGCCAATAAAATCATGTTCATGGGTACTTTAATACAGCACCTACAAAATGCTTAATACATCATTTTTGAAAAATATTTGACCAAAATATACTTTACATAAATTAATTTTTGTGTTTTTTATTAAATTTAAATTAGCTAAATTTTATTATTTTTGTTTTTTATTAAATTTAAATTAGCTAATTATCTAATTTAATAATTAATTTGATTTGAATTAGGTTTAAATTATATAAAAAAACAAGTTTAGGGATTGGGCTTAGGGTAGTCCAAAAGGGGGTGACTGGTTTTGGGATTGGGCTGGTGTTAGTCCAAAATGGTTTGGGTTCGGTCTGCGCACTTGGGCTGGTTGGGTGGTTAGTCCAAATTGGGGGGGAGGGGTATGAGTTTGGGACTGGTTGGGTACCAGTCCAAATGGGGGAATGAATTTGGGCTCGGTTGGGTAGCAGTCCAAATGGAGGGTATGGGTTTGAAACTGGTTGGATAGCAGTCCAAATGGGGATTTTTACTTGTTTATTTTTTTAAATTTCAGTGGCAATTTTGAAAACATGTTTTCATCAGGACCACTAATTTTTTGTACATTTCATAAAACTACAAATTACTTGCCAAATGACAAAAATGTCATTAATGAAAACTCTGATGCCAAAAAATCAACCTGATGCCAGGCATCAGAAATTAACTTGATGCCAAAATCAACCTGATGCCAGGCATCAGAAATCAACCTGATGTCAGGCATCAGAAATCAACCTGATGCCCAAAATCAACTCGATGCCGTGCATCGTAATCAACGATGCCAAAATCAAGCGATGCCGGCATCGAAATCAACGATGCCCGTCATCGAACCTTCAAAATTTAAAATCAAAACTCAAAAACCAAATTTAATCACCCAGCTGGGAAAGAACCCTTGCTCAACCGAACCCAAATCCCAACGATGCGTTTCTCCGACACCGACTTGGCTGGCATAGTCAACTCCAAGCCACTAGCGGTCATGCGAGTACCAGGTACCACGAAGATAATAGCCTACAAAGAGCAGTTGACCTCCGGCCGAAGCTCCATCACCACCACTTCCTCCGACTGATTCCTCCATGGTTGATAGTAAGGTGTTGTGCCTGCATCCTTACCGAAAAAAATCTCTCACAGTGAGCTCAGGCCTCAGGTTTTCAAATCGGTGGTCGCTTTTAGTTTCTATTCGAGCCAAAGCTTCGTAAAAATCCGACCAAGCCTCATTCGCATCCGATCGCTCGGCTTCTCATTTCCTTCCGCCGTGAAATATCATGACTATGGATGAAGACTTGGCAGTGGGCTTTCATGAATCGGGGAGGCGAACATTGAAGAAGCGATTTGAGGATCGTGAGGCTCGTCTTGGGCAAGATCGCCGTTTTGAATCGCGAACATTGAAGAAGGCGATTTGAGGATCGTGAGGCTCGCTCTTGGGCAAGATCGCCGATTTCTGTGGCAATGCGCAAATGGAGAGAGAGAGGAATTGCAAAAGTGTTGAGTCTTCATACAATCGTGGTGGCGTAAGATGAGCGGAAAAGAAGAAAGGAGGCCAAGCCGGACTATGGATGAAGAGCAGTACCAATGGGCGGTTTCTTTGAATCGAGAATAGGCGAACATTGAAGGCGTAATACACCTTAAACTTCAAAGCGAGGGGTAGTTATGTACTTTCACACTAAAATTGTACCTAAAAGATATGTCTAAAAATAGGTGGATTTATTTGAAAACATGTTTTAAAATGTGTACCCGACTTGTAATTATTCCTATTTTTTAAATTTAAACTTAATTCAAATCAAATTAATTATTAAATTTTAAATTAGCTAATTTAAATTTAATAAAAAAAAAAAAAAATTACATAAAGGATATTTTGGTAAAATACTTTTCAAAAGTACTATATTAAACATTTTATAGACTTTGTATTAAGTCTGCCACAATCCTGTTCTATAAATACAAACAGTTCTTCCTAAATTCACCACTTACCCTTTATCTTTGCTTAGGAAGAAAATTATCAATTTTGCCATAAATTTATTGAATAAAAAGGTACAAGCAAAATATTATAATTCTTATAAAAAGATATAATCATTCATGAAAAAATAAATTAGCATGGCATAATCTTCATGTTGGCTATTATATATTGAGTAATTTTTTATATTTCTTGTAATATTATATTTATAATTTCATTTTAAGTATAATTTTAAAAAATGTTAATACAAAAATAAGTGAACACTACTTCAGTCAAATAATAAGTGAACACTACTTCAGTCTATAGGAATTTCTCGATATAATTTTAAAAAATTAAGAATAACAATTTTGCAAAAACTTGTAAGGTAAAAATTATGAGTTCGGTGAATACAAATTCAATAAATAATTATATTTTTAATATAATTGTTTCATTAAAAAACATACAAAAAAGTCACAAGATTGAAAGGATAAAATTCCCGTTTAACCATTTATAGTCTATCTAGCCGTAGTGTATGGGTATATTGCATTGAGGTATTCCATGCTCTTAAAGAAAGTTGCTCTCTATTTCGGGTAAATTTCTTTAATATATCTTGATTAAAAATTTCTCATGAAGTGTAAAAGTATAAAACATTTTGCAAAGGAATATGGAAGCTTCCTTTAAGAGCTGGGAATACCTCAATGCAATATACTGATCCACTACGATAAGATAGATTGAAAAAATAAATCACGAGATTTGTTCTTTCAGTCGTCTACATACTTCATTTCTCCCTACTTGAATTCTCTTAAAGTATACAATTTAATAATACAAATTTAAAATATAACAAACAAAGCAAAACTTTAGAGTAATGAAAGGAAAAATAATGGGTATCACAATTGAAAACATAAATTGATATGATACCTAATTTAATAACATCAACGCACAATTTATAAATTAAAAACATGTATTTTTTATAAATTAATAACGACGCAATCAATATAAAAGCGAGGCATAATTGAAATGTGCGATACATAATTAAATAACACCGGCGCACAATTTTTAAATATGGAAGAATTAAAGCGAATAATCGTGAATACGAGGTTAAAATCTTTTGTAGTTGCATCCTTGGCTCTTTATTTGAAGCTCCAAACCTTTAAGGGTCAATCAATTGAGGAGCGAAGGAATTTAGGAAGAAATGGGGTGCCCCATTTCGAAATGGGGGACTTCCTTTTTGCAAGTGAGGCAAGCTGGGTGATTAAAAGATAGGAGGGAAATGAATCTCTAAGTAAAGGGGCAAAATAGGGAATGGATAGGAGGGGTTTAGAGGCTGAAAAGGAAGTTACAAGGAGGTTGGATCACGACAGGGGTCGAGGCGGCCAGCCAGAGGGACATGTGGGTGACTGGTTGGAGAAATGGGCGTGAATGAGAGGGGCTGGGTGAGGCTGGATCCATGGTGGGTGCACGCTGGTCAAGTGTTTGTGGATAAGGGTGAGGTGGTGCGGTTCTTTGGGCAAAAGTGCGAGCCGGGAATTTGAAATGGCGCAGGCCTCCCTGTGAATTACTCAGATGCCCACGGCCTTGAAGGTCCTTCCCTTCCAGGCTTTGCATATTGGTCTTTGTTAGCCCAGTTAGCCTCCGTTAGCCTCTGTGCTTTGGACTCTTGACAGATTTTATGGATCTTGGCTGAATAATTTGCAACTCACCGTTAAAGCCTGAAATTGCCTCCAACTCTTTGTTAAACACTATATAAATGTTTGATTATGCATGAAAACATACATTAAGTACAAATACACAAATAATAATATTTCAAGTCATAATTAACTCAAAAATAACACAAAATAGAATAAAATTCTCGGGAAAATTGGTGAAAATCTTGGGCTCATCATCCGACCAAATATAATGATTAATGTGTGAAAAAAGTAGAATAAACTTAATAAAAGATTGGTGAAAGTAGGATGACCAAATTGAGAATTAACCATTTGTTTTAGAAAATCATATATCCATAGATATCATTTCAAAATGAACTATTTAAATGAAAAAATAAATATATAATGGAATTTATATCCATTATCACGATCCATTGAAGAAGAACCATAAACTTCGGTTTTTATATCGAATCA
>JABEVN020001152.1:0-26106 GCA_013146195.2 Codonopsis lanceolata | reverse complement strand
CATCATCAAGCGACATGTACTTTCCTACTCAAGGCATCGGCACAACATTAGCCTTTCCCCGGATGATACAAGATAGTACACGTGATCCTTAAGCTTCTCCATCCATCGCCTCGTCGATGTTCAACTCCTTCTCGCGAAAAGAGATACTTTAAACTCTCAGTGATATATATCTCAAACTTAGCTCCATAAAGATAATGCTTCCACTTATGAAGTGCAAATATGGCATGCTAACTCGAGATCATGTCGGATAATTCTGCTCATGAGGTGAACTTCCCTCAAGCATAGGCAATAATCTCCCATTCTCGCATAAGCACGCAACCCAAACCTTCTAGTGAAGCGCCGCTATAGATAACAAAGTTCTCCCAACCATTTAGCAATGCTATAGAGTTGTAGTCAACCCTTTCACCCTCGAAAACTAGCCTCGCACTTATCACCCATATAAAAGAAGAATTCTTCAGGTCAATTTAGTCATCTGCATGATCTTCGAAAACCCTCGATAAACCTACCGGTAATAACTCCGCCAAGCCCAAGAAACTACGGACTGTCAACCGATTCAGGCGCTCTTCCACTTAGTAATCGCCTCAACCTTAGATGGATCCACCGCTATACCATCACTAGACACCACGTGTCCTAGAAAAGCAACTTGTTCCAAACTGTAAAGCACACTTACTCGACTTGCAGCTTTTCTCACGCAAGATCGAAAAGAACCTCTCTCAAGTGAATCTCATGCTCCTCTCGTGACTTCGAGTACACGAGATATCATCAATAAACACAACCACAAAGCAATCAAGATATTCATGAAACACCCTATTCATTAAATCCATAAAACCTGGATGCAGTGCATTGTCAAACCAAAAGGCATAACCACGAACTCATAATGGCCATAACGTGTACGAAAGGCTGTCTTAGGAACATCCTCCTCTCGAACTCTCAACTGATAATAGCCACTCCTCAAGTCAAACTTGGAATAAACAACTGAGCCTCGAAGTTGATCAAAGAGATCATCAATGTGTGGCAAGGGATACCGATTCTTGATAGTAACCGTTCAACAGTTTGCATCTATGCAAAGTCGTAAACTACCATCCTTCTTTCTCACGATAACACCGGTGCACCCCACGGTGACACACTCGGTTTAATGAACTCTCTATCTAGAAGTTCTTGCAACTGTTCTTTCAATTCTCTCAACTCCGCTGGAGCCATTCTATAAGGCGCTCTAGATATAGGCGAAGTTCCTGGCAAAAGCTCAATGCAAAACTCTAACTCTCGGTCGGGAGGCAAAGCATAATCGGTAGAAAAGACATCTGGAAATTCATTAACTACCGGAACATCTTCTAAATTAGCAGTCGAGACACTAGTATCAAGCACGCAAGCTAAATACCCCGTACAACCCCGAGATAAGAGTTGTCTAGCACGTAAAGCAGAAATAACATGAATACCTTTCATAGCAAGATCACCCATAAACACGAACTCCGGAATACCAGGCATGGCAAAAGTGACTCTCTTACGACGGCAATCTACTAAAGCATGATTCGCACAAAGCCAATCCATACCAAGAATCACATCAAAGTCTCGAATAGGCAATACTACCAAATCAGCATGCAAGACTCGATCATTAACAAGCACGTCACAATCTCTATAAACCTCAGACGCCAATAAGCATTCACCCAATGGTGTAGACACCTAAGGCACACGTAAGGCAAGCGAGGCAATACACATAAATGCTCTATGAAATGCGATGCGACATAAGAATGAGTAGAACCGGGATCAATAAGAACTCGAGCTCTATGACCGAAGACAGAGAGAATACCTCCGATCACATGTGTAGACTCGGGAACACCTTGCTGATCAAGTGCAAAAACACGAGCCTGCGCCTTAGGACGCCCATCATTATCTCTTTTGGATCCAGATTGCTGAACAGAACCTACGGACTGCGTCACTCTATTCTTAGGACAGTCTCTGAGCTTATGACTAGAGTCCCCACAACCAAGACAAGTGCCAAGCCTATACCTGCACTGCTCGCTCGAATGCCCAATCTTATTGCAATGAGAACAAGTCAAAGGTCCACTACCCTGAGTCGGCTGCTCCTGAGGAGTAAAAGCACTACTACCACGACTCTCTCGATCGTCGCCTATCGCCCAGCGTCGCCTATTACGATAATGAAAACGACGATTGCCCTGATGGCCGGATCGATTCCCTGAAGATTGACCCCTCCCTCGAATCTTTGTGAGGTCACTGCGAAGCTAGCTGGCGAGAAGACTTACATGCCTGCTCCTCAATGTCTCGCTCTATCTCAAAAGCACGATCTACTGCGCTCCTGTAATCCTCCAACTGAAGAGATAACAACTGTCTCCTAAACTCAGTCTTCAACCCCTTCACAAACTTATGAGTCCTGTGTCTCTCATCTGGCACCAGATGTGCACAATAACGGGATAATTCAGTGAACTTAGCAGAGTACTGAGCTACAGACATGGTTCCCTGCTCCAAATCCTGGAACTCTTTCTCTCGTCGTCGTCTAACCACAACAGGCACGTAAGAAGCCCTAAACTCCATCTCAAAGTTAGGCCATACTTGAGCCACTCGATTCAACTCCCAACTATCACGTAGAACCTCCCACCAATGATTGGCGGCTCCTCTAAGCTTATACACAGCTAACACAACCTTCTCCTCATCCGTGCAGTCCATAACTGCAAAGATCTTCTTCACGTCCTCTAGCCATAATTCGGCCATACTAGCATCCGATTCTCCTTCAAATGATGGAGGCTTCATTTTCAAGAACCTCTCCAAGATAGTATTATTTCGCACCCTTGCTTCAGGTATAACTTCATTCCTTGGTGGCGATACTCTAGCATTCGGTTCTGGCGGTGGCGGTGGAGGAACATTCTGACCTTGACCTATCTGAGCCATTTCGGTCATAAACTCTGTCATGCGGCGATACAAATCTGCCATCTGAGCATTCATGCCCACTGGATTCGGTGGTGGAGGTGGCAACTCCTCCTCAGGTTCATCAGGAACTCTCCTGGGTCTGCCTCTACCTCGGCCTACACGATCTGCTCTAGGATTCACCATCAAGCACCTATAAGAATTCACTCGACGTTAGAACATCACACAAGAAATAACCCACCTAGGCCATGGAACCTATCCTGACCAATAGCTAACGACAGCTAACCAATAACAAAAGCTAACGAGAGCTCTGATACCAACTGTGGCGACCCCGGACCCGAGATGGAACCGCGGACCGGAGCGCCAAACAAGACAATACAAGAAGGGAAGAACATGCAAGGACTCAAAATATTTTATTTTTAAAACTGACGTGACGCAACATTTCGCGATCGCAAGAGAACTTCGACACAAAAGGTCGGCATTTTCAAAATCATTTCACGATAATAGTTAAGCAATAATTCCAAGTCTTCGGCGACGACACTACAGCCGGAACCCAAGCTAAGCAGTTAATACGACAAGGAAATAAATAAGAGCTAATAGGATGCTCAGCGGAAGTCTATACGTAGTGAACAACACACGATATACAAGGCACGGCTAGTACAATTGCCGGCATCAAAAGAGAAGTAAGTACTACAAGAGTTAATACTACAAGTAGCTAACAGAATACACGAGTACAAGTCTATACAATCCCAAGCATAGTCTAGATGACTAGCTTATACCCATCGTCCTCACAAAATACAAAAGAAGAGAAGAGGACTTCTAAACCACCTCTTCAACTGCAAAAGCCTGATCAAAAGAGAACTAAGGCGAACGATCAATGCGAGCCTCAACGAGAAGGTCCTGTCCTGCTAGGATCTAAAAAAGTACGGGAACGGTAAGTCATAATGACTCGTAAGCTATCAATCATGCATGACATGGCATTATGCAACACGTTAGGCAAGACATTATTTCAATCATGTATATCAATTATTTAAGATGCATAATATTGCACATAGTTCACATAATATGAGGATATAGAACTGGGCCGCTTCGTAGACCTGCAAAACAAACACTTTCGATAGCGTGCGATAATCGATGGTTGTGATAATACATCGATCTCCGAGAGATGCTCGGGAAAACAATAGTCAATCTCAATGGGCGCGTATTGGTTGGCCAAGGAGAGCTCTTCCCCACGGTGGTCCGTGAGGCGTGTGTGCGATAACAAGTATGCCACCGGACTTATGCAATGCCAAGTAGTATTTACTCAACAATCAATCAATCATATGGAACGAGTCCGACAAGAGCGCCCCTCGCTCAAGATTAGTATATAATCTCATCAATAAACAGTCAAGATTGAGCTCGACAAGAGCGAACTCAATTTATCAATTATCAAGTATGCATTCATTATGTCATAAAAATACAAGCATGACAATCAATTCATTTCAATAGTCTAGAATTAGTTTTCTAGTGTAACGCATGTAATAACGTCGTAGGGATTAATCATTGAGCCGGTATTGTTCAATAGCTCACAAATGTCGACTCCGTTGAGTCATTCCTATAATTCAAACCAAATAGGGTTAAACACTATTTGCATTTCCAACTCTTTTCTAAGTCATCGCATTGATTAATCTAAGTCATTAATCCAATTTATAACCATAGCTAACAATAAACTCAAGTTCCTAAATTATGGAACCCTAGAATCACATTTTCCCCAAATAATGGTCGAAAGTCTATGACCCAAGAATAATAATTATTCCTAATATAGAGTAGAACACTTTTACTTCTAGGCTTAGTGTCCAAATCAAAGCATTTACATTCATGGTCTATAATTCCCAAAAATTCATACTCTCTAAAATGTATCAATATCATGGTAGAACACAAGGAGAACAATGATTTGGGCATGAGAGAAGGGAAGCAAGAGAGGGTAGCATGTTATCTCTAACATGGACCTAAGGGAAATTGATAGCTTACCTCAAGCCAAGCAATGGACGAAGCAAGAAGAAAATCGACGGTGTCGATCGCGTCTCACGGTGGTACGGCGGTCTCTGAATCGCAAGCGGGTCTTGAATCTCTTGGGAGCCAACCCTCACGCACTAATCTCACCTACGCACTCACGCACAAGCTCGCCAAGGCTGGAGAAGACGAGCAGAGGAAATGAGCGTAACATGAAGGCTAGAGCTGATGTAGAGCAATCAGCTTGATTAAATGTGTTAGTGGAGTACACATGTCACTTGATAAATGGTAGAAATAGGTTTAGTAATCTTGATTAGGCTTAGATTAGGCTAATTAGACTCTAATACAAGTGGTTTAAGTCACTAATGGTAGAGGTTTAGTAAGGGCACAATCGTAATCAGCCAAAAATCGCTGCTCGGAAATTTGCACTGCTGTTCGGTTGTGGTGGCCGAACTTCCTTCATAATGTTCGGTTGTCATGGCCGAACAAAGCCCAAAATGTTCGGTTGGCAGGGTAGAACGATTCCTCAGGCCATACGTTCGGTCAAACAGGTCCAGATTTGCACGTATAACGCGTATAAGGCATGTACAACTCCAAGAAGCATTAGAATGAGTATCAAGGGTCCTAAAAACAATTATAAATGTCTCTCAAGGTCTTGGCTAAGTCCAAATATCAAAGCCCGAGCAAGAACAAGTCAATCTAGAGCATACAAGGCGATAGGCGTTCGATACGACAATTACGGTTCGATCAAGGAATGCAATCGAGTCAATCATGTTAGGGATACTACTAGCATGTTAAAAGCATATTCTAATCATGTTAAACATGTATGGAAGACAAGTATACAAGTAGGTTTCGGGTTCTCACATATTTGACCCGTTTATTATTTTTGGGTTGTACCATGTCGCATCATGATCCTGATGAGAAATATCTGAAATATATATTTTTTTATTTTTGACATGAACATTTTCTACAGCTTTGATTAAATTCTTATGGAAGATGTTTCGTTGTTTAATGTGTTGTAGGTATATTTTATTTATATATAAAAAATTAAAATAAACTAAAATAAAATAAAAACGGGTTAAAGTGGGTCGATCCGCTTTAACCTAACTCATTTACGACCCAACCCATCCGACCCATTTAATATTTGGATTGGGATATGTCATGACACATTACCCACTCCAACTCAACCAAACTCAATTGACACCCCTAACTGTAACTCTCTAACACTACTCCTTAATAAAGGAACATGATGTTACATATTTGTTTTTTTTTTTTGGAAACATCTTAATTAAAAAAATTCATTAATCTCTTTTATTTATCCAATCTTATTTTGAAATAATTTCTCGTGGTAAGAGCTATTTGATTATTTTTTCAAAAATATATCTGTTGGTTAGTGATGTCTTATCAATAGTGAGTTTTTGAAGGAAGAGGGAGGCATACGGTTAGTGACGTTATACCCATAAGCCCCTAGTTATTCGTATTAATCCCTCAGTTTCCAAATAATTATCTTTTTTTTTTCTTTTTTTTTTGTCAGTTCTCAAATACTCCCCCCGTTTTGATCAAATAGTCTTCGTTTGGAAGTTAACATTTTTTTTTTAAAAGAAAATGATATTTTTAGTATCTTATTAGTAATAAAATGACACTTTTACACCTTAATTTTTTAAAAAGAACTTTTTAAGTGAAACATCTCAAAATGAAATAGGGGACTCTTTACCTAGAACGAAGATATTAATTATTTTTTTTCAAACTTTCTTTTTTAGGAAAAATATTTTTACCATGTATCCTTAACAAGTGCAATGGACAATTAACAAGTGCCAAAGTCAATAATTATTAATTACGCGTAGGTCTCTTTTTTGAAAAAAACAGTATTTAGCCATGTACAGTTATATGTCGTAATTTCTACAGTAACAAATTATTTTTGTTTGAATATATTGATATGCGGTGAAGATGAAAAGCCAACTAATAAGACAGCAAATGTTGTCTATAAGGAAATTTTTTAGAATCTATAATGATTAATGATATACTTATTTGTAAATTGTTAATTAATAAACCGATCTTCCTTATTTTGTTTATGTAAGATTTAATTGACGTGCATTTAATGCACGAGTTAAAAAAACTAGTTTGTATTAATCCCTCTGTTTCCAAAGAATTATCTTCTTTTCTTTCTTTCTTTCTTTTTTTTTTTTTTTTTTTGTCTGTTCTCAAATACTCCCTCCATTCCAATCAAATAGTCTTTTTTTGAAGTTAATTTTTTTTTTAAGAAAATGACATTTTTAGTAGCTTATTAGTAATAAAATAACAATTTTACACCTTAATTTTTTAAAAGTGGACTCTTTAAGTGAAACATCTCAAAATGAAATAGTAGACTTTTTTACCCGAAACGAAGAGAGTAATTATTATTTTTCAAAGTTTCTTTTTTAGGAAAAACATTTTTACCACGTATCCTTATTTTTTTCTACCAACTATAATGATGGTCACATATACAACGGCATTAAAAAAAATTACACATTACACAAATATTTATAATACAGTCAATTATTTTTTTAAAACGTTATGACGGATCAAATAAGACAATTATTTAAAAACAGAGGGGGTAATAAATAGTAATGCTACGTACTGACTTGCATCTAATTCTAATTTAATTTATTCAATATATGATGTGACATTCTATGTGTAATCTTATTTGATTTTTTATAGATTTTATTGTGATTTAAAAAATGAAGTTGATTCATTATTTTGTACACAATTAAATGTACAACCGCTCATATTCAACTCATTACCCATGAACTCACCCAATCTAACTCACTAATTATTCAACCCAATCCATCTCATTAATAAATTTAAATGGGTTATCCAGCTTAATCTATTTAATTTTATGGGTTAAATTGGGTTGAACCCACTAATTTGAATAAACCCGACAATTAAAACCTACAATGGTTTTCTCCCCATGACTTAAAAACAAAGTGGTATAGTTATAGTTGTTGCTGCTGCTGAAAGGTCTCCCGACTATATTTGCAACAACACAAGTGCATCAATACATGGCAAGGGCAACGAAGAGCCCCCCCCCCCCTCTCCACCCTCCCAGCAAACATATGTTACCTTCTTCCCTAAAATGTCTTTTATCACACACACACACGCGCGTGCACACATACACACACACACACACACACACACACACACACACACATATATATATATATATATATTTATGGATAAATGTTAACAAGTGTAAAAAACTCGAGGATAAAAAATATTTTAGATTTTAGGTACATGATAGTAACAATCGGTATGGAAATGTTCATTTGTAGTGCTAGTTCTGTGATGCAATTTGTACTGTTTTATGCTGTAATCCAGTTAAGAAATATTCAAGTAGATATATGTTTTTGTTTATCTTTTACATGACTTTGTTTTAATTCTTATGGACAATATTTTGTTGTTTGATGTGTTGGATGTATATTTTATTTATATACGAATAACTTAAAGTTCAAATGAGTTCACCTGTCTTAACCCGACCTATTTGACCCGTTTATTATTTTTGGGTTGTATTGTGTCGCATCGCAACCCTGATGAGAAATATCTGAAATATAATTGTTTTATTTTTGACATGAATATTTTCTGCACTTTGATTAAATTCTTATGGACGATGTTTCGTTGTTTAATGTGTCGGTGGTATATTTTATTTATCTATTTAAAAAAAAGGGTTAAAGTGGGTCGATCCGCTTAACCCGACCCATTTAATATTTGGATTATGGCAGGTTATAACATATTTCAACTCATTATTCACTCCAACCCAACTCAACTCAATCCAATTGACACCCCTGAGTAACTCTAACACTACTCATTAATAAATGAACATGATGTTACATAGTTGTTTTTTACCCTAAACATCTTAATTAAAAAAATTCATTAATCTCTTTTATTTATCCAATCTTTTTCATGGTCAATTCATCGTTTTCATAAAAAATATTTTTCTTTTAGAAAATGTTTGTAACTTTGTATTGAGAATAATCATATGTGTTCTGTAGTACTGCTTCTGTTTTAGGCAAAGATTCCCTATGTAAAAGTCAATTTTTTAAAAAAAATGATATTTTTAATAACTTATTAGTAATAAAATAATACTTTTATGCTTTAATTTTTAAAAATAGATTGTTTAAATTAAACATTCTATAATAAAATAATAAAATCTTTGCTAGGAACGGAGAGAGTATATAGGAAAGTGTCATCTAACCCATAGTCCATAGATGATGTTCTTAATTAATACAAAAAGATTCAACGAAAGTATATTTAGACCATGTGTCCAGAAAACACTTGTTAATATTTTTCTTAAAGCAATACTCTTCTTTTAATCTAAGGCAAGTTGGAAAGTCTAAATTAATATAAAAGTCGTTCTCTCCACCATCAGATATCCTTCTTTAATATAAACTAGCCAATATTTTATATTTTGAAATATTTGAAGGTAAAACAATTAACTTGTTTTGTTGGTCGTATGTCCATTGTTCATGGAATAATTTGACAATTTTATATAATTGAAGATGTCAACAACTATACAATTTGGCATTTATATAGTTGAAGATGCCAACAACTACAAGTGCATTATAACGCTTTGATCCCGAAAGCTGTTTCTTTACGTGTAACCCATATAATGGTCCACTAAGTACATAACATATGTGTCATCCATGTCTACTACAAGTCGACTTAAAAGTCAATAGATAATGGTGTCTTGAAATAATGTGCGGCTACCATATAAAAAAAATTCCATGTCTCACGTCTACCCGATAATGTTGGTATCTTTTCCTATTTGATTGGTAGAGCCCAAGGTTGCATGTAGTAGACAATTCCTTCGTATACCGAATTGGTTTGTCGTTCCTAAGCTGTGAACCTAATTGTACCGTACACAATTCACTGTCAAAGAGTTGAGTTTGTTCCTTCTGTGTTTCTCCAAAGCCAAAACCATATATGTTTTTCAAAAGAGTCCAAAGGTTGAAAGCCCTAAACTAATCATCTAATGCGGGTGGATATTAGGGATGGGGGAGGGATAAAATAAAATAGAAATCAGGGACATAACAAAAGGAAAGTCAGATAAAGGGGGTCAAGCTCAAGTGCTCAACCACATTGATAATACATTAAAATACTACGAATTAACTCTTTTTTAAACCAAATTACCTTAAGATTACCTACCAATTATAATAAAAATAAATTGTCCAAATTACCCTTCAAGTTTATTTTTTATTTTTATGAATGCTTATCTACTACATTATTAAAAATATTTTTTGATTAACTCTTTTGTTTGAACAAAATTGCCCTAAAATTACATACTAGTTATAATAAGAAAAGAGATTGCTCAAATTATCTTTCAAGCTTGTTTTTTAATTTTTTATTGGAGTAAAATACAACAATGGTTAGTGTAATTTTTTATTAGTTTTTGTTTTACTAAGTATAACGGATTTAACAAATGAAAATAAACAACTAAGCTAATCTTTTTTTTTTTTTTTTGAAAGGTTGGAGGGGACATAGACCGTACCCCAACCCTTAATTTTTTTATTTATTATTTTTAATGCCTTGAAAGGCTACAATTATATATATATATATATATGATGTCTTTGGTATGGCTCGAACAATTGGTGCCTCTGGGGAGGCTTTGAACACCCGACCTCTCGGTTGAGAGTAGTTAAGTCCCAGGGTGCCTCTGGTAGGGTTTGAATACTCAACCTCTCCGTTAAGATAAGTGAGTAGCTAAATGGGGCCTTTGGATAAGAATTTAACAACAATGATGCTCTAAAGAGGCTTGAACACCCGACCTCTCTACTGAGAGTTGTAAAGTCCAGGGTGTCTCTAGTGAGACTCGAACACCCGACCTCTCCGTTAGGAGAAGTGAGCAGTACCAGTTGAGCTAGAGCTCGTTGGTACTAAGCTAATCACTCTTACATATCTAAAAATAAACTATAAAATTCATTTAAAAATATACGACTGCAAACCTGACTAGAATCATAAAAACAAAACCAATAATTGAAAATAAAAAGAGTTTTAAATAAAAAACGGAAAAAGATGTAGAAAAAGAAAAACAATACTAACCAACAAGACTACATAAACATCTCAATAAGTCATGGCTACGCAACTCATTTATTAATGCAATGCATGTTATTACAACCTCAAAATACGGTGAACCGATAGAAACAAAGTACTATAAGTTACACATATCTCGTCGTGAAAAATACTACCCCGATCAACCTTTACGTTATTATTTTCCTTTAAGCGTAAGGAAATATAACCAATGATGACATTTCATCAGTAACAATAAAAACTGGAAATAATCTTCTAACAAGTTCCAATTTTAACATTATAAAAACTTAAAAGAATAAGGTGAAAAATGTAAGAAAAAAATCCGTAAAAGGAATGGTCTTGCAACATAGGGAATCTCGAGGCCAAATGCAACAAAAAGCTCTCACACATGATTTTTAATTATCTCTAGCTACTAACTAAAAAATGAACACAAAAAAATTAATAACAGCCTAAAAATATAAATTCTAACAAAAAAAAAAGAACAAAAAGAAGTTGATATGTAATTTGATTTACATGTACGGTACATACAACGATGGTCTGTATGAAAATATTATTTTAAAATGACAATAAAGAATATCAAACTTATGAGATATGTATTATATGCATCATTTTTTATATACCTTGTTATAACAATGAAAGGGGGGAAAATACGACATTTTTTAAAAAAATTTAACGAACTAAATAAAGAAAGCTTACTGAATCAGCTACGTAGTAAGTTAGTGATTGAGCCATCGAATGATCGCGTCAATACTTTATCACGAATTGTAGGAATTGATGTTGATGGTAGTCTGTAGAAGGAAATGATGGAAGGAGGTAGTAGAATGTTAGATCATAATATGCTTTTGGGTTAGCGTGAATTTCTTCACATGCATGTAATTAGATTTTTATTAATTGTATTTAATTTAATTATCATTGATAATTGGCGCCAATTAAAGGGTAATTTTGGAATAGTAAATGTGTGTTAAAGACTTCATAAAATGTCAAAGGATAAATTTGTCTATTTACACTAAATGTATTGGATAAGCAAAAAGTGTAGTGGAAATAGCTTTTCCCTTATAAATATTGGTTTAATGAGTGATGTTTTTTAATGCTCTTGAACATGTGGACATAACTAAAAAAGTAGGTAGAAAAAGTAAGGATAAAGTGTTTTTGCTAAAAAAAATTTTTGACAAAGGATATTTATTTTGGAACGAACAAAACATAAAAAGAGGACATTATTTAGAAACAAGGGAGTATTTAAATTGAATATAACCCTTTTAAAGACATTCGGTAACACTATTACTTTCATGTTTGTGGAGCTTGGACACAAATTTCATATATATTCAGACTTTGATAGAGTAAAATAGGGTTAAATCGCAATTTGGCCACCGTATTTTTACACTTTTTATAATAAGCTAACTCTACTATATTTGTTTTCAATTTAGTTATTGTATTCCGCTATATATCGCACGTTCATGATCACTTTATCCAATTTTTTGGATAGAAAACTTTAAACATTTGTAGAAATCCGAAAATACACTTACTTACATCACATGTTACTCACGACATTGTCTCACTTTTATCCTTAATGTAAACTTAAAATGCATGTCTTCAGGTAATGAGTTGAACGAAAAATGATTTTGCGACTTCAATTTTTGCACGTGCACGACATGTTCCAAACACAAAAGATCATTTATGTCTTTTCGGTCATTTCCATCCAACATAATTGACAGAAATGACTCCTAGTGACCAAAGTACGATATATAGCTAAGTACAATAAGTATATTACAAAAAATAATAGTAGAGTTAGCTTATTGCAAAAGTTTGCTAAGCTCCTCCTAAGATCAAGCAGCTTACCAAAGCTCCTCAATCACCTTTTGCCCAATTAAGCTCCCACCATGCTCCCTCTAATTAGAACTCTATTGTTTCCTATACTCACAATTTGCTCCCTCTAAGAGCATGTACAACAAAGCTCCCTAACTTGGGGAGCTTAAGCTTCGTTTTTTCAATTTTATTACAAAATGTCATTAAACTCCCCGACAAAAATACTCTTCTAACAATGCACAAACTCCAACACTTTTACATACCACACTATGTCTATCTCTATTAATTTAATATTTTACTTATATCAACAAATAAAATTGTTAGAAACTTCAAAAAATCATAGAATGTTTTTTTCTAATATCCACATGAAACAAATCAAGTCTGTACTTATAGATAAAAAATTACACTTTAAAATAACGTCGTTTTGGCTTATGAATGAAACTATTAAACAACAAATTAAACTTCAATTTTACAACATTCTATTTCTTACACACGGAGTTGCATTTCTATAAAGCAACAAATTTCAAATTCCAAAAATAAAATAAAGGCCATGAATTTTTATGTTAGTCTGCTCCACGAGTATGTAGGCGCTTAATGATCTGCCTAATATAGGCAGCCTGCACAATGTGGAAAAACCTCACGAGTGATTCGTTGAATTCCGTCAATTTTTTCGAGTAAACATTCTTTTTGTACAAATTCCATCCTTTGACTTTCGAGCTCTTGAGAATGACTTCGTTCCCTGTTGTCATGATACCAGCGAACATCTCTCTCTCCGGAAGGCTTAACACTATGTCGAGCTTCTGTATAGCATCAAACATTGGCTTTATCGAAAGTATGGTGGTTTGGAGGCTCTCCAGGGTTGATTTGAAGATAATCGTTGTTTTTACTGCGTTAATGGCTGCCTCTAGCTCACTAAAAACGGCTCTGATGGCTGCCCCTTCGATAAGGTTGCCATCGCTGGCCATGACTGTACATGGACTAACTGAGGAGTACTGTGTCACGAATAACATAAATCACAACGAATGTATACACAAATAGAAGAAGGAGAGTGAGAGGAGACCTGAAAAGAGGAGCTTCTTAATGTTTTGGATTGAAGCCATTGAACATTCATTAACCATTGCATATATCTCATCATCTTCAGTGTTGCCTGTGATCTCCTTTAATTTTTGAATCAACTTTTGTACACTATATAATCATAAATCATGTAATTAAAGATAGCTAGAGATATGATTTGGAGATGTATACAATATTATAGAGATGAAAGAAAGAGAGATAATTCGGGTCATTTGATGACGTCGAAAAGATAAGGATAATATGGTTAATTGGATCTATTATGTGTTAAATTGTCTTTTACGTGGTTAAATTTGTTCTTATTTTTGTCTATTTCAATTATTCCACCCGTCCCAAAATAAGTTGCCTCTATTTCATTTTAGTACGTCTGAAAATACGTGTCTCATTTGATTTTTTAAAAGCAAATTGTCTACTATACCTTCATTAATAATCTAATTGTGGCCTTCAAAGAAAAATGTACTCGTGTCATTTGACACCACTAACAAATATATTAAGAATGTTAAAATATAAATTTTAATTTCTTTATAAAGTCAATTATTTTCTTTATTAAAACATGTGTAAAATCAATAAGATACCCTTATTTTGGGACCAAGTACATATTTGAGGGGGGAGGTATTGCCTACCCATTGTCCAAGCATGGGGTGGGAGAAGCATTGTCTACCCGTTGTCCAAACTTTTGGGGTGAGATTAGAGCTGTCAAATAGGGATAAAGCCTATGAGTATGCCCGCCCCCGCCACCTAAAAGGGACGGGTTGGGTTAATGTGATAGAGGACCGTTTGGATGCGGGCCTTACGATCTTTGTCCGCAAGGACTGGGGGCTTTTACGGATCGGGGTAGGCACGGGCAACCCGCACTTTCTCACACTTAATCTCAAGAGAAAGAAAGTCTTTCGTCTCTGCCTCCCCACTCTCCAGCAACTACGATGCTTCCGCCCTCCGGCTCTGCGCCACTCTATCTCTCTCACACTAGCTCTCCGACAATGAGACTCTTAGTCTCACGCTCTCTCTCTCCTATCCTGCTTCTAGATCCGGCACGACGGCTCTTCCTCACCATTATAGCCTCACTCTGCTTGTACACACACATACACACACACACTGATTCGTCTCTTTCCCTCTTGCTCTTGCCTCCGGCCTCTTGCTGCACAGACGCACAACATAGTATCAATCTCTCTCTCTCTCTCTCTCTCTTTTGCTCTCGGACAGTCTCACATGTAATGAGTTTTGATTTCCGAGATGGACTAGACTTCCAGATGGATCACTTCGACTAAAGAATCAACTACTGGCTAGATCTTGACTTCTTTAATGGATTTTTTTGACTCTCTAGTTATTAGGCACAAAGGCTTTTGAGTTTTAGTTTGCCCCATTCGCTGCCTTGTTTTCTGACTTTTCTCTATGGTTTTCATTGATCGTGCGGGTATGCCTGTTTTGACCGCGGCCCTACGCAGGGCGGGGTGGACCAGAGGTTTTAGGGACCTTCATGTTTGCGGGTTTTTCCGCCATACCCCGTTCTATGTCGGGTTTTCTTGGTAGGCCTGCGGGCAAATCCGTCTCACGTGCCCGTTTTGACAGCTCTAGGTGGGAGCTATTATTTGGCTTAATCTCACAAAAAGGTGAATCAGAGTTAACCGCCGGATATAGTCTCAAAACATCCATGGTGGCGTCTATACGAACTTCTTGGAGTAGCAAAAGTTACTTAAAGAAAAGTGTAGAGTGGCTCAACTTTGACTTTAACTTTTAACTTTGAAAAAATTGTTACTACTCAATTATAAGTAGGGGTGATAATTGGGTGTTAATGGATAACTTTGAGTTATACTATTATCCATTATGTCAATGAATAATAGCCTAACCCAAAACTATCAATTAACACCCAATTGTCACCCTTAAATTCATAAGTCATGGCAACCAGAATCAGAACTCACCATAATTATCTCACTAAAACATTAAATAAAAATAATTTGATTTTTAGAGTAGTTAAGAGTTTTTTTTTATTAGTTTACTTAGCTCATTTCATCTTCGACGCATATATCATATTTTAGTGTGTATTTCTCAGGAGTGGATCTATGTATCCTCCTTGATGTCACATGACATCACTCAACTTAATATATGTAATATTTCCTCCGTCCCTAAATTATCATCCTAGTTGACCCGGTGTACGGATTAAGAATAAACAATTGATTTGATTATTAATATTGGTTTAATGTGTAGTTTCCTGTTAAAGTTCATGTGTATGTGGCTCATAATTAAAGTAGCGTGGAAAAGTAAAGGTAAAGTGGTAAAAAAGATGTTTTAAAAAAGGTAAGATTCAAACTAGATAATTATTTTGGGATGGACGAAAAAGGAAAGGAAGACGATAATTTAGAGACGGGGGGAGTATCATTTTAGTACTTGTTCATGTAATTGTCGTGGTTGAGTTGGCTTATGATGTGACATTATGATTACCCTTCTAAAGGACTTGGGATCATATATTTTTCTATTCGTAGTTGATGTATTTTTCTTCCAAGAAGACCTGTTATTTTGAGAATGTGATGACTCGATTACCTAGGCAACAAGACGAGTTCCCTTCGAGGGATTGTCGGGTTTTGGACAAAGCATTGTCGGGTGTTTGGACAAGGCGGTCGCTTAGTGTTAAGGACTAAGCGACCGCTTAGTCATGATTATTTCAAACAAAGCTACTGGAAAATACGCGGTCGCTTATTGTCGTACGTGGACTAGGCAACCGCCTAATCCCGTTTTGGCGTTTTTGCTGCTTGTTCGGTTTTACTTGTTTTAACGGTTTTAAGGTTTCTATTGTATCCATATAAATAGTTGTATCCCTATAACGTTTTCAAGGTTGGCTCTAATAAAATTTTGACAGTCCGTTGGCCTCAATCTCTCTTTCTTCTTTATTATTGATCTTGTTATACTTTGTTAATTTTTGTGCAAATTCTTCCACTGTGTACAACATGTTCGTCTATTTAGAAGACCATTTTTATTATTTTTCCTTCTTTACGTACGTCCCAAGAAGAAAATTTCATGCATATGCTTCGCCCCTACAGAAAAAAATTCCTAAATATGACACTAGTAACAATTGAAATGAATTACGATAACTGAACAAAGTTTTTAGATTCACTACTAATACTTTTGACAATATATGTAAACATTAAGTGCATTAATATACGAGTACTACTAAAATGACCCAAAAACTATCTTTCTTAACTTTAGCAAAAAATAAATTAATAATATAGAGATGGAGAAATTAGTAGATATACATGAATGTTATAGTGTCTATAATATATTAGCTTTAAACTGTTTATTTTAGTTAAACGGGCTATAGTTTACAGTTGAATGAAACCAAGGATCTTCGTGTCCTATGTCCAGACGGTTCCCCGAGGTCTTTTGAAGAATCCAAAATTAGAAATGTCATAAAAGAAGAAATAAGGATTATCAGTGTAGTGTGTTAACAATACAAAGTATAGTGTAGATACATTGTATAGTTAGCCTTAGTTTAAATTGTCTGTTTGTATTCCATGTATTAGTGTATCTAAGGGGTTAAAACCATGTATTTATATGAGTTCTCTGTATGGAATATTCAAGGAGAAAACTTCTTCCATTCCCCTCTTCTCCTACATTTTCCTTCTCTCTTACATGGTATCAGAGCTTGTTAGGAACCATGGCTGATCAATCCATTAACTCGGGCAAAACTATATCCTCTTCCTCCAACACGAATGTCTTCGTGCCTCCCAATCCCCTTCCTTTGAATCTGAATATTCAGTCCTACCTTGGTCACTGTCATCTTACGAATGACAATTACCTTAATTGGCGCTCTCTTCTTTTTACAGTGCTAACAACTTTCAACCTCACCACCACTGTAACCGAGACTACCCCTCCACCGGCTAAACTAGAAGATGGAACCGACAATCCGCACTGGCCTACTTCAATCAGCATCGGCTTTGGTACTGGATGGATCAAGGCCACAGTCTCGGCCAAGATTCAATCTCGAGTTAATTCATGTGTAACGGCTCCAGCAGCATGGTCCCTTCTTGAGAAACGTTTTGGGGGTCGATCTAGGATTCATGTCCAGAAACTCAAGACCAGCTTGAATGCCCCGGCCCAAGACGCCGTAAATGTCCATTGATGACTACTTCCGCATACCATCTCTCTCCGACGCCTCGCAAAGTCGGTGAAGTTGTGAGTGATGATGACCTTCAGCAGCGAAATGTTACTGGCCTTGGTCCGCAATATAAGGAGTTCATTACCTCGCAACATAACAATCCTGCCGAGACCTTGGATGATCTCCAAGACCTACTACTACAAGAAGAAGATTTGATTTCACGGTTTAGTACCGTTTCTCTCAACCCTATAAGTGCCCTAGCAGCAAGTTCCACACCTCGTCCGTCTTTTAATCGCACTGGTGGTGTGACAAAGCAAGATATGGTACTGGACGTGGCCGAGGTTCTGCACATGGAAGAGGCGGTGGCAGGAACAACAAAGGTCGTGGAAATGGAAATCGGGGGATTCTACCCACTCCCAATTTTTCTCCTTTTTCTCAAAATCCCAATCCACGGCCCCATTACCCTCGGCCCTTTACTCCATACAGGCCACCCAATCCTTTCACCCATGTTGAACACTTGGCATGTCAACTCTGCAACAAACCAGACCATATTGCTCCTCAATGCCCCGACCGTGGTAACTTTGCTCTCCACAGTCAACAACAGCCCAAGCATCCATCCTCCGATGCTTCTTCAGGCTCGCATGCATCACCCATGGCTCCGACCTATGTTCTTGATTCAGGGGCTACCAACCACATGACTCCCTCATCTGATGATCTCTTCGGTCACCCCATACCAAGGTAACGATTCGATTACCATTGCAAATGGTTCTCGAATCCCTATTTCACATATTGGTCACTCTTCTTTCTCTACCCCTCATAGAACCTTTTTTCTTCGTAATGTTCTGTGTGTTCCTCATTTACATAAATCTCTTCTTTCAATTCGCCATTTTTCCATTGATAACAATTGCTTCTTTGAATTTGATGGGTTTGGTTTTCGTGTGAAGGACCGCATCACGAAGCAGACTATCCTCTCTGGCACTAGCTCTCAAGGCCTATACACTCTCCACTTTGACTCTTCCGCTCGCATCAATCCTTTGGCTCTTATTGGCGAACGTGCTTCTTCTGCTACTTGGCATGCTCGTCTCGGTCATCCTTCTCATCAGGTCTTTCGATCTTTAATAAAAAAAGTCCACATCCCTATTAATGGACCAGTTTCTCGTTCTCCTTGTCATATTTGCCCCTTAGGCAAATCTACAAGTCTTCCTTTTGTTTCTCGTAATTTTCATTCTGTCGAACCTTTGGATTTATTACATTTGGATGTATGGGGGCCTTCCCCAATTACTTCTAAAAGTGGTTATCGTTTTTATCTAAGTATTGTTGATGATTTTTCAAGATATGTGTGGCTTTTTCCTTTATATCGAAAATCGGATGTTTTGGATGTTTTCTCTACTTTCAAAATCCAAGTCGAAAATCAATTAAGTAGAAAAATCTCTGCCATTCACACTATTAAAACCATACAAACAGATGGCGGGGGTGAATTTGTGAATCGTCAATTCTCTCTTTATCTTCGAAATCATGGCATCCGTCATCAAACTACTTGCCCCCACACACCTGAACAAAATGGCACCGTTGAACGGAAGCATCGCCATATAAATGAGATGGGTTTGTGTCTTTTAGAAAAATCGGGTGTTCCTCGAGCCTACTGGCTCGAGGCCTTCAATACATCTGTCTATCTAATCAATCGTCTGCCAATGCGTCAATTAGGTTACATCTCTCCGTTTCAAAAATTGCTCAAACAGACCCCGGATTACAAGTTTTTAAAAACTTTTGGGTGCTTATGTTTTCCTCATCTTGTTCCATACAACTCGCATAAGCTTCAACCAAAGTCCACACCGTGTATCTTTCTCGGCTATGACAATCTCAAAAAGGGATACCGATGTCTTGATCAATCAACGGGACGGGTTTATATTTCCCGACATGTATTATTTGATGAAAATTGTTTTCCTCTTTTCACTAATCCCTCTACAGGCCAGATTCCTTGCGATCCCCCTACTTCCCCACAAAGTAATGGATCGTCTTGGCAAGTCCATGTTCCAGCTCCTGTGCAAACTGCACCTCCTCCAGCAAATGAGCCACAACATGATTCTCCAGTGGCTGCCCATCAACCCACTTACAGTCCTGTCCATCTTCAGAATGAGATTTCCCATGCAACAACAGATTTGGGCCAGCACGTTTCCAGCACCCCTCTTCCAAATTCTGTCGCTACTACTGGATCACATCAAGTCAACCAAACGGTCCAGCTACCTGCACAAGATTTGCCTTCCTCTTCTCCTCCGTTGGGTCGTTCTCAGTTCAACAACAGCCCTATTCCATGTGCTCTAAACAATTCTCCAAGTGAGTCCACACCACCTGTTCAAGGCTTTCGAACAGTTCAGTCCCTTTTGGACAGATTGCCAAGATACTCACTTCCATCAGCTCTCTCGGCAATTAGTCCCGACTCTCTGGAATTTGAACCCCACACTCTGAAACAGGCTCTCCCTCATGATCATTGGACTTTGTCTATGAAAGAAGAACTTCAAGCTATGTACAAAACAGGTACATGGACCCTTGTTCGCGCCTTCCGCCTATGAACGCCGTGGGCAAAGCAAGTGGGTTTTAAAGTCAAGCGGGCGATGGTTCGGATTGAGCGACATAAAGCCCGACTGGTTGCTCAAGGGTTTACACAACAAGAGGGGATTGATTATCATGAGACGTTTAGTCCGGTCGTCAAACCACCAACGATTCGGACCCTTCTCAGTCTTGCTCACTCACGGTCTTGGCCCATTCAGCAACTTGACATTAGAAATGCCTTCTTAAATGGTATTCTGCAGGAGGAAGTCTATATGGCCCAACCTCCCGGCTTTTCCCATCCAGACTTCCCGAATCATGTTTGCCATCTTCATCGGTCCATCTATGGGTTAAAACAGTCTCCACGGGCTTGGTTTCAACGTCTACATGAATTTCTTCTCTCGCTCGGCTTCTTCAATAGTAAGTCTGATAGTTCCCTCTTCATCCGTCACTCGGGTTCTTCCTTGGTTGCCATCTTAGTATATGTGGATGACTTCATCGTTACGGGTTCTTCAAGTATGGAAGTAAATCAGGTTCTAGACAGTATTTGTTCCACCTTTGAAAGTCGTCGCCTGGGTGACCTTGGTTTTTTTCTTGGGATTGAAACACATAAATCTTCCTCCACCCTTATTCTTAGTCAATCTCGATATGCCTCTGACTTGCTCCGCAAATTTAAAATGGAGAATTGCAAGCCAGCGGTCACACCCATTGCTCCGGGTACACATCTATCAGCTACTGACGGTGATCCCATTCTTGACATCACTACTTACCGAAGCATGGTAGGGGCTCTTCAGTACTTGACGTTAACTCGACCAGACATTTCATTTGCTGTAAACCAAGTTTGCCAACACATGCATTGTCCTCGAACCCCTCACTTGATCGCAGCTAAACGCATCTTGCGTTACGTGAAAGGTACTCCTTATCTCGGTTTGCACATTTCTCGGTCAAATGACTTTTCTCTTCGAGCATTTTCTGATGCTGATTGGGTCGGGTCTCCCAACGACCGTCGCTCCACTACGGGTGCCTGCATTTTTCTGGGTCCAAATCTTGTTGCTTGGGCGCAAGAAGCAGACAACGCTTGCTCGACGAGCAATGAAGCAATCTGCGCGCCTTGGCCACTACCGCCCAGCAGCTTAGATGGTTCTCCTTCTTATTTCGGGAACTGGGCTTGTTTCTTACTCCTCCTCGTCTCTATTATGACAACATATCGACACTTCATATGGCCCGGAATCCTGTCTTTCATGCTAGAACTCGCCACATTGAGATTGATCTTCACTTCGTTCGAGATCTACATCAACGAGGTTTTCTGCACTTGTCCTATGTTGCCACCGCCGATCAAATTGCGGATATCTTTACAAAAGGTCTCTCTCGCCCTCGTTTGTCTTTGTTATCCAACAAGCTGCAGCTCGCACCCGTGCCGCTTAGCTTGAGGGTTGGTGTTAACAATACATAGTATAGTGTAGATACATTGTATAGTTAGCCTTAGTTTAAATTGTCTGTTTGTATTCCATGTATTAGTGTATCTAAGGGGTTAAAACCATGTATTTATATGAGTTCTCTGTATGGAATATTCAAGGAGAAAACTTCTTCCATTCCCCTCTTCTCCTACATTTTCCTTCTCTCTTACATAGTGTAGGCATGGAAGTTTGATGGGTTGCAATGGATAATGGTTAAAACGGATAACATGTTAAAGTGTGTCGATCCGTCTCAATCCAACTTTTTTCCCAAAACATAAATTTATAGTATAAAAAGTCATAAATCAAAATGGGCGACGGATCTGACATACTCTAACCCGACCTGACCCGTTAATTTTATTGGGTCGAAACGGGCTACTCGTTTCAATCCATAAATATTAATGGATTGGATTGGATTAGATAATTAGTAGGTTAATGGGTAATAGATTCTAATTGCGAGTCCTAGTGTTGTGCAATGGTTACTGATACGGAGTATTTGTTTTCATGACAAATTTAGCATGCGCATACTTTTTTACGGATGATATTAAGATACAAGTATCACAGGGTAGTAGTAGTAAAGTAAATATTATTACCTGCGAGGCTTATCATGGTCTTGGCATTTCAATGCTCTCTCCAGATCCAACACAACCTCATCCATAGTAGGTCGCATGTTCGGGTTGGGTCGCATGCTTCTTCTTATAATATCGGTAAATATCTTTAAATAATAATCTGATATCTCCTCAGTTATTTCGGAATCAGCATTTTCCATGGCCCAAATGTAATACCCCGATAATTTTAACAAAAATATAAATTGACGTTAATTAATACTACAATCGTTTTGGACCTATATAATTAATGTTATAATTGTTTTGTGTTAATTTAATGGTTTGAACCTATTTAGTAACTAATTAAATTGGTTTGAGCTTGGCCCACTTGTGACTAGATTTAATTATAATTCCCTAATAATATTACCTAATTAGAAATTGGTCTTGGTCCATTTAATTTTAGGGTTAAAAAACCTAATAGGATTTTATATAAATAGGGTTGATAGAGGAGGAAAAGAGAAGAGTACAAAAAAAAAAAAAAAAAAGAGAAACGACAGAGAGAGGGAGAGTGCCGGCGGCTGAGACTATTAGTAAGTTTCTTCCTTCTTCTTTTTTTTTGATTAAAGCCTATATATATATACATAATGTACAGTGTGTGTGTTTTGTACGATGAATTAATGTGTGTGGGTCATGATTATGATTGTAGCTATATATATATTATAGGTATTATGTGTGTGTGTTTGGGTATGTGGCCGGTGTGTGTGTGTTGTGTGTGAAAATAGTGTGTAAACAATGTGTGCGTGTTGGCAGTGTGTGTGCTTGTGTGCGTGTGTTAAGTGTGTGTGTTCGTTTTGTGTGTGGGTTTAGATATATTATTAAATCATATTATTACAATATATAATATTATATTATTCATAGTTAAATTATGATTTCTATTAATGCGTGTGTGCATGTGTTAGTGTGTGTGTGTTGGTCTATTTTATTTTAATTTTTTTTAAAAATCCAAAATAACTACGATTACTAATGATATATATATTTTTTAGAAAGACAACATTGTTAGTATGTAAGTTGAACTTTTGGTGAATGAAATTTTATAATATTTTAATATGTGTATTTTATAGTATCAACAAGTTGTATTTTATAAATAAAATATATATTAATTAATGCATTGGTAAGGTACTTGTTGTAAGTTTTAATTTAAGTTAATATTAAGTGTACGTTTAGGTTATGTTAATCGTTGAGGATTATGATTTGGTATGACCGTAAGAAATTGATTAGTAGAATAATATTAGTTAGTGACTTGTTACGTTGTAATTTTAGAATTGGACAAGTAGGTTTAGGACGATCAATTGTGTTGCGGAATCATCTACGCTAAGCATTTCGAGGTAAGAGATTATACCTCTTTTAGGTATCCGATCTTTTATATATTGTTCGTTAGGTTTCCATTACTCCTTTGACATCGATGTTTCTTGAAATGTACGCCTAGTTTAAGTCGGTAATTGAATTGAACTACGTCGCTTACACTTCTTTCGAACTCATGATTTGATTATCTGTTTATTCTCACATATTTGTTGAATTTCATGTGAGATACCTTTGATATGAAAAGTATGATTTTTGGCAATGCCTGATTTTGTAAAAATATTGATTACTTGAAATTCTACCATGATCACTAAGTTGAGATTGTGACACTATGAATTATGATCCTTGTGAACGTTACTTGGCCCGTGGCGTGGTTATCCGGATAGACCTATGATCTTCGAATTATGATCTGTGAATTTTGATCTGTGAATTTTGATCTGTGAACTATGATTTACGAATTGCTTATGTGATCATGGAATTCTATATGTAATCTGTTGTCATCAACTGGTATGGGACGGTTGATGACAATTGGTTACTCGAATTTACTTGTTGCATTATTATCTTTCACTTGGAATCCTCGAGTTTATATCTCGTGAGTAGTTTGTCGTGCCTTCAACCGGATAGAGACGGTTGATGGCAAGGCTATTCGAGTCAATCGCTGAGTATTATCTTTCTTGGAATTCCGATCTTCTCGCTTGACATTTGAAAAACCGCTTCCGCTTATCGCTATTTAAATAATGAATTTTTGACTACTCTAAAAATATTCATCTCTGATTTATTCTGGTCAACTCCTCCTTAGTAACCAGAGGGGTTGTATATGAACTTACGGAGCATTGTTCGCTCACCCCTTCATACTCTTCTTCTCAGGTAACGAATAAGAATTAATTGGAGATTTCAGTTCGGATAAATCGAGATGTCGACTTTCGAGGATTTTGGATTTAGTCATTTTTCATTGAATTACTCAATAGTATTTTAAACGAATTATGGACTAATGTTAAGTATTAGATAGATTTTGTATTTAATTATTTTGGGTTTATTTTGGCTTCATTCAAGGATGTGTAAGATTTAATTATTATGAGATTAGAACATTTATGATTTAAGTTATGATTGATGAGACGTACAAATTGTGGGACCGCGTGTCGGTGCCCGAATTTGGGCGCAAGTTGGTATCGAGCTTAGGCCTCGTATCCGCATGGTCTTAGGATTTAGAAACCGTTTCTATTTAGAAATATACAATAGTCTTAAGATCTTGATTTTGTTCATTGAGAAATGATGGTAGCTTTAAGTTCTACTAATGTTAAGTGGGGTTTACTATCACGTTGTTTTATTGGAACTTACGTTAGATATAGTACGATGACAAGATTGATAAAGACGATTGGAGATATATAGGCCACCATCTCTTCCTTCGCTTGTGTAACTCTTTGAGGTAATACTTAGCCCGAGGGCAAATAGATAAGTCTAGGTTTGATTCTTTAAGGCATTGAAGTATCTTTCTCGATGAGCATTTTAAGAATTCACCTTATGGTTTAAGTTGATTGATAGATCATGTGTTAGATTATAAGATGTACTTTTGGATATTAGTTAATTAGAGATTTCAGATAGAATTTTTTTTTTAGTTTGAATAAATAGAAACTTTGGATGTTGCTTTGTCGCTTGAATTAATAAGAACCTTAGATACGTTAATTATTGAAATTGAATTTCAATTATCTATTCATTTTATTTTTTTTAAATCTATTTTATTATGATTTATGATAGTGCACATGATCGATTGGAGTGACCTTATGAAGTTAGCAGCTTACTCCAACATAGACCGACTCAGATATCGTTTAGTAAGTCACATTTTGAGGTTTCGATTTCATTAAATTTAGTATTATTGACGCTCTAATGTAAACTAGATGGCACGTGGAGGTCGCATTGTAACCGTGTGACGGAAGGGTACTAGAGCCGGTAGAGTCATGAAGACTCCACTTCTAAAATTGTGGAAAGGGCGTGTCCCTACCAAATGTGAACGTTAATGGCAATGCACCAAGTGGTCCAACCTAACGCGAACGCTAATGGACTGCACCGCAGCAAGCCGCAGACCTCGCCCTCTTTACCTTGCTTCGACTATAGCGCAAGCCCTCAGGGAAATAGGAATCGGGAAACGCAAAGACAAGCCTCAACTCTACAGCCAGGATCCGTTAAAGTTTTGAAACGAAACCCAAAACGCATGTGGGCACCGGCGCGGAGAAACCCGATGAGTGGTTGAATCACATGAGGAAGATCATTGAGACAATGATATGCTCAAGTGAACAACAGTGAAACT
>JABEVN020001151.1:0-26115 GCA_013146195.2 Codonopsis lanceolata | reverse complement strand
CTCCAAAAAGTACTAAAACTCCTCAGCTTCTCATGTATGAGAAAAAATAATTAAATTTTGCAACACCGGATGAGTATAATCTTGGTACAGATAAGGGAAATACCCAACTATTAGTCTTGTTCATTTCACTTTATCCTTTCAACCCTCCCTGGTCTGTACCAAAAATAAGTCTCAAAACATTGCAGATTTGATTGAAGTTCGAGAAAATCGATGCATTCAAATGACTAGTGTTAGGTCTATAGTCAAAGACTTAACATAACTTCAACAAAATGCATGAATTTAAAATATGAGCGATTTCGGAAAGAAAAAGAAGAAGGTGATTGCTCATGAAACCTATGCCAAATTACTTCCTTCAGGTCTAACGGTCCAGCTCAAGTAACCAATCCTTATACTCAACTCTTTAAATCATACATACCACGAAAAACTACTCGGTATGTGCACTTTTTTTTGGTAGGGAAATAGGCAACCATATTGATGACATGAACAGAAAAATAATTAGTTGCAAGTACCTGATTACGAACAAATGACATCATAGACAATAGCCATTTCCTTTGCTTGACTTCACTAACCCCGAGACTCCTAGTACAGTCTCGTCAGCTGGTCGAAGTGGGTAAGATGCTGAGAAGGCAAATAACTAAATCCATCCTGTCTCATCCTTCGTATAGGTAGCAACAACCTCATTGGTTGATTTGCTGACACTAAATGAAAAATTCTCATCAGAAAAACTGGCTTTCTTGATCTGCAATTATGAAAGCAAGATTCAAAAGTCATGTCAGATATAATTCACAATAATAATAATAATAATAATTTCACTGAATAAACTGGGTTCGCCATTCAAGAATGGATTTTTACCTAGGGAGGGATGACAATATACTAGTCTTGCAGGCACAGTGGATGAAGTGCTAGCATGCTAACAAACATGTAAAAGTACTCGTAAATGAGCCTTAAAGTACAATATTTATACAAAATAAAGGGGTACATTCACGAAGAAACTTCAGCTTAAGTAGAATCCCTACCTATGTTCGCTAGGCTCATTGGTAAGACAATTAACATCCCTCTATAAACAAAGAAAGAGCCTAATAAATGTAACATAAATATACTTCTCTTCATGCTTTTGATTGCCAAAAGAAGCAGATCTGAACAATAACATGTTTGATACATTGATTATATTATAAAAGTGGGAAATGTTTTCTGATGCTTAGAAATAAAGAAATCAGTGACACACCTGAGACAGTTCATTTCTAATTAGAGGCGGACTACACCATGTTCTTGTGAAAGACTCTATCGAGAAGATGTAGAGCGATCATGTATATCACTAAACCACTCCCGAACATAAGCGGGGAAGAATCTGCAGCATTAAACCATATATTGCTCCAGCAAGCAACGAAGGCATGCTTTCGGGTCCAACTGGCCAAAGTGATTCCACGGCGAAGAGCACCTGAACTTTTTGTGATAGCTTGAGTTACGCAGCCTGCAAACCGCAGAAAATGTAGCAGGAAGTTCAGCCTCCCTTTTTCAAGTTCACCATGCACAATTCCAGTGGAATATGTTGGAATAGGCTATCAATATTACTGATATGGAAGAATCTTGTACATATTCAATTAATCTCTCCCTTATCTGGAGAAGATAATGGTAATGATAGTAGATGTGACATCAATAAGGACCAAGCAAGAAAGACATGCACTGTATGTTGAAAAAAAAATCAATTTATGAGAGCCATCATGGTTCCGTGCATGAAAGAAGCCCATGCTTCAATATTAGAAAGTATACAAGGTTGGCAAAAGGAAGAAAGGACCTTCAAAAAGAAAAGAAAATTTGACTTGCACTACACTTACTCGTTCCGAGCTAGCAAATCCATTTCCGAACCTCGTTAGTGAATTTTTTCTAGAAGGCAAGAAATTTCCTCCTCAAATGAAGATTATTTTCAAGACATATGAAGATGGAAAGAATCCTGGTCAATGATATTATTGCTACCCGAGGAAGGTAATATGTCCTCTGTAACAAAAAGCCAAGTGTGATCTTGCAGTTCACTTGAAAGCATTACATAAGCAACATATTATGCGTACATGTCTTGGTTTAGCGAAAGAGGATAGCATATAACGAACTCGAAAGCCTTTGCTTAGTCCCCAAATTTCAACAGATTTCATAGCTTTCTCTCTAGCAAGCGAGGAGGACTCAATAACCTTCAACGCAACTAATTCCCAGAAATGAGGATGATATGAATGGTCTCTTGTTGTCACTTACCTATCAAAAAAGAAGAGAGAATGATCTCTTGTTGTGATATACAGAAAATGAGTAAAGCTAGAGAGTACCACCACCTACTCCAACTACGAATGGTTATGCAACTAAATGCTCCTATCTACTCTACCATGGTAAAGTAAAATGTGTTCGTTAAAAAGAATCAGCATTCATTTACCTTCTCCTGTGTGCCATGCACTTAAAGGTGGGAACGACAGAGTTCTATGGAGCCAGTCCTCAATCGAATCATTCATTTGATTTCCCACAGAAGAATCAGGTTTGGCATTTCCACATTTATCAGATCGGGAACTCAATGGTCTAATAAGAACACTCAAAATCAAAGGAAGTATCCTCAGACAGTTGGAGTTTACGGCTTCACCTACAAAAAGTTGTTCTTGAAGCAGACTAAAGAGTTCGGCAGCTTTGTCATTTCCCCATATATTATTTTCAAAAAGAGTGTGAAGTAGTGACACGAGAGATCTCACGAAAGGTTCTTTAATTCTCTCCAATTCATCATATGAAGCAGGACATAAATTGGAGAAACTCATTTCACTACTTGCTCCTTGAACAAGAGCACCGTCAAGCAGGATTTTGACAATGGAATCCAGCAAGCTGTCCTTACGTGAATAATTTTGACTCTTTGTGTAGTCCAATTAATGAAGGTAAGAATGAGGTCAAAGCACTGCCACCTTGCCATTTCCACGTGCATAACATTTCAGTGGCAAGCCAGGCACGAGGAGAACAATCTTGGGATGTCATCAAGTCTTCTGGCTCCTTATTTGGAGATCGGGTACAGCGAACAGAACCTGCAACAACTCGATCTATTCCAAGTTTGCTTATAAGCTTGTCAATTAAAGCAGCAATTTTAGCATCCCCAGTTGCCTGCACATAACAGGGCTGGCAAATTTATTAGTGCTCACTGCATTTGAGCAATAATATGAAAGATTGCACTTAATTGTTCTTCTATTTCCAAGACAACACATCTAACATCAAGTGGCAACACATAATATGCAACTTCCTTGGCATCAAACACAATAAAAAAATCACAAACAGAAACTTAACGAAGAAAAGGAAGAGAACGCAGAAATTCCACACAAGACACTTGTACAGTGTAATTTATAGTGAGAGCCAACAACTTCCAGCTCGAGAGAACCAATTATCAAACTCATGGAAACTGTTCAGCCTGAGTATAAATGAGATGGAATAATTCTCATCCCCATACCACAAGCTATTTTCCAGTAGCAACCAAGTAAATGAAGTATGTAGATATATATATATATACACAGTGCCGGTCCTGACATTTTGAAGGCCCAGTCTTTAATTTAATAAGAGGCCCAAAATTGGCAAAAGATATTTACTAAAAATTAAAATTAAATTATATATTTGATAATGTTATAAGGTTCAAACTTTTTTCCTTACGAACAAAGTACAAAAATAACTAAATTTCTAAATTACAATCAAACTTTTTATTTGAAAAGTATCATCCTTCTAACATTTTTTGATGCAAAATCTTCAATCAAATCTTCATAATCAATCTTTTCCGGAAAATCATCCTCAATTGATATGAGCGCCAATCCATTAAGTCTTTCTTGTGTCATTGTAGAACGCAAGTAGGACTTTAATAACTTCAATTTTGAAAAACTTCTTTCTGATGCACGATTCGGAAGAGTTAACAAAATTCTATATGCAATCATTGTATTAGGAAAACAATCCACACGTTTCAAAAAAATTTACAATATCAATAGGTCCCATCTTTTCCTTAGGTAAGTATTCTTTGAGTAACTTTAATTCCATATATAATTCATTCGCATCAATGTCAGATTGTTCATCATTCTTAAGTGCACTTTCAAATCGACTACAACAAGACTTTACACTCATATCATCCAATGAATGCAATTTATCGGAAGTAAATAAGAAACCAAAAATATTTCATATTCTTGATATTGTTCAAATCTCCTAGTTAGTGAAGCAATCGCTTGATCAACAATATATAAGAAATAATTAACCCTAAATGACTCCTCTTCAGATTGTGAATCATTAGACGATGCATCAGTTGGAGTTTCATCAAAATATTTTTTTCTTCGAATTGGACGCTTTTTGGGGAACACAGGATCAACATTTATTTCAATTGCAAGTTCCTTTGTAGTTTTCAACGCATTTAAAAATCCATTCTCTCTGTATTCCTCAAAAAATGTTATCAACCATTTTACTTCTTTAATGGCAACATCAATAAGCATATCCCTTGATTGTAATTGTTTGCTAACTAAATTAACTACATATAATATTTCATACCAAATGACTATTGCAAGTAAAAACTCAAAATCACCAAGCTCATTTTTGCTAAGGATTTAGCTTCACTTCTAATTTTTGAATCATTATCACTTTCGCTACTTGAAGTAAAGCTTCTTGTATATCCAAAACTTGAAATCTTATGGCTTTAACACTATCAACGCGACTTTCCCAACGGTGGATGATAATGATTTAAGTGTCAAACCTTTTACATTATCTTTCAAAATCTGCCATCTTTTGGAAGAATTTGCAAATATTGTGTAAATACGTTGTATGACTCCAAAAAATCTTGAGCTTTACCACTAGTGTTAGCCATGTCACATAATATCAAATTGAGACTATGACAACCACAAGGAGTATAAAATGCTCTTGGATTTATATCTAAAAGTTTTTTTTGCACTCCTTGATGTTTTCCTTTCATATTTGACCCATTATCATAGCCTTGCCCACGCACATTATCGATATCAAGATCAAGAAACGTTAATTCATTTTGTAAAACATCAAAAAGCCCTTGGCCAGTTGTATCATTCACATCCAAAAATCCTAAAAAGGATTCTTCAATGCTAACAGAATTTGAAGACACATCCAAATATCTTATTATAAAAGTCATTTGTTCTTGGTGGCTTATATCAGAGTACAATCAAGTATGATGAGAAATACTTTGCTTGTTTTATTTTCTTAATGATTTGATTTAATAGAAGAAGCAAGCAATAGTATTAACTCATTTTGGATTTTATGACCAAGATAGTTATAATGAATTTTATCATTTGTAATACGTTGAACATGCTCTTGAACAACAGGGTCAAACTTGGCCAACATTTCAACCAAACCTAAGAAATTACCGTTGTTACTTTGATAAATTCTCTCATTAGTGCCACGAAATGCTAGATTATGTTTTGCAAGGAATTTTACAACCGAAATAATTCTAAACAAGACTTTTTCCAAAGGATCTTTTTCTATATCAAGTTGTTTTTTAGCCACTTTATCAATGGTTTCATTATTTTGTAGTCTCACACGCAATTCATACCAACTAGTCATATTTTTAACATGTTCTGCACTAAGTTCATGTTCTTTAAGTCTAATACTTAGATGTGACCAATCACTGAAACCCTCATTTGCTAATTGACCTCTTCCATACCCTTTTTTAAATATTTTACAACAAAAACAAAATATTTTATCAAGCTCTTTCGAATACACTAGCCAATCTCTATCAAACTTTTCTCCATTTGACAAAACTCTAGTATAAGATGTTGAAGAAAATCGTCTAGAAAGTTTATCTTTAGGTCCTTTTTGAATAGACAAATCTCTTTTAGGACCCTTTGCCACTAAAATATCAATCATATTAGAATCGAGAGCATCCCAATTTCTTGGATCAAATATATCAAGCATATGAAAAGAATCATCAACATTTGCATCCAAATTATCAAAATTCTCAACATCATTAGTATCAATAGTAGCATCATCAACAGTGACATTAACACCATCATCATAGTCAACATCCAAATTTTCAAAATTCTCAACATCATTATTTTGAAAATTAGGTGAAGGGATGGCGTTAGCATCATCAACATTAACATCAATACCACCATCAACATTAGCATGATTTTCATTTTCAGAAGATACTTGTGATTCTATTGTAATAAACTTTTCAAGGGCTCCTCTTTGAGACTGTTGCAATTGTTCAATTCTTTTTTTCTTTTTACGTTTTTCATGTCCAGATTCGAATTTCCTTTTTAAAGGCATAATTGAAAAAAATGGACTAACAACAAATCAGTGAATCACAACAATAAAATACTAGTAATAACAAACCAAAATCATATTAAAAGTAACTATGAAAGGAGCGAAAGAACCTGGTTTATCAACTCTATCGATTATCGAGTTCCGAATTCCTCCCAAATCACAATTAAAAACTTGCGAAAAATTTCCACCGTCACTAAAATAATGAAATTGCAAAATCTTAAATTTGAAACACAGAAACAATGAAATCTGAAACAATCAACATAATTATTTCTCTTCTTCAGCCTATCTATCTGGACCAACTAGCGTAACGTAGAATATAAAAATTAAAAAGGCACTCTCAATCTCGAATTCTCGACATCCAATCCACAAACCAAAAGTACATAAATAAGACATTGAAAATTATGAAATTAATTAATTAAATGAACCAAAAAGATAAACCAAAAAGATATTTTATTTTCATGTCTAAACAGTAAACTCCAAAAAGTTTTAATGTCAAATCCAAAATTTACCAACCATAAATGTCATATCCCCCTTTGCATTGAATACAGACGTTTCCAGAAGAAAACATAAAAATAAATAAACTGTAATGACTAATGATGACGGCCAGTTTGGCAGTTTGGAGGCAAGAACGACATTTTAAGGGTTTTACCTCGATAAATACCGAAGAACAAAAAAAAAACCCTCTGTTCTACCCAAGCCGTGCGCCAGTGTGAATCAAATCCCGGCCACGCCGCCACTGGATGCGATTTCTTGGATTAGAGGAATAGGTCCAAACGACCAAAGCGAGTGACGACCCGCCGACCCCCAACACAGCAACACTCAGTCGATTCAGTCTGATCTGTGATCTCTTCACTCTTCAACTCTTGTCAAATGTCAAGAAAAAAACTGAGAATCGCATTCGCTAGACTCGGAAAGAAGAAGAAGATTTAGATCTGAATAAAAATCGGTTGTTGTAAGGCTGTAAGCGGGCGGAAGCGACGAAGCGTGGAAGTATTCTAGGGAATCCAGCCGTCGCAGCCGATATTGATTCACCATTACGAGGGAAGTTAGCGAGATGCGGTGGGGATTTCGGTGATCAAGAGAAACGAGAGAGAGGATTGCGAATCTCTTGATGTGTATATGCAGAATAATTTCGATTTTGGAGATTCATTCACTGCCGGGGCCTCGTGACTTGGAGGCGTCTGCAAGTGAACCGAAGTGGGCTTGATGGTTTTTCAATGGGGGAATTTTAAGTGGGAACAATTTTGAAAACATGTTTTCATATAGAACCATCAATTTTTTGGACATTTCATGTAACTACAAATTGCTTGACAAATGACAAAAATGCCATTAATGAAGACAAAACTGATCCGGCATTTTGGAGGACCAAATTAATCCAGAAACTCTGATGCCAAGTGTTGGCATCAGGTTGCATTTAACTTGATTTTGGAGGACCAAAATTATTCCAGAAAGTCTGATGCCAATCCCTGGCATCAGGTTGCATTTTATAGGATTATGTAGCTCAAAAATCAGTCCAGAAAGTCTGATGCCAATCCCTGGCATCAGGTTGCATTTCACGAGATTATGGAGCACAAAAATCGGTCAGAAACTCGATGCCAAGGCGGCATCGTTGCATTTCACGAGATTATGGAGCACAAAAATCGGGCTGCGAAACTCGATGCCAAGTCGCATCGGGTTGCATTTCACACGGGATTATGTAGCTCAAAAATCGATCGAGAAACTCGATGCCAAGCTTCGGCATCGTTGCATTTCACAGATTATGGAACACAAAAATCAGTCGAAACTTCGATGCCAAGTGATGGCATCGTTGCATTCACAGATTATGTAGCTCAAAAATCGCCCGAAACTCGATGCCAGTGCGGCATCGGGTTGCATTCACGAGGATTATGGAGCACAAAAATCGCCGGTCGAAACTTCGATGTCAAGTGTTGGCATCAGGTTGCATTTCACAGGATTATGGAGCACAAAAATCGATCCGAAACTCGATGCCAAGCAGCGGCATCGGGTTGCATTCACATGATTATGTAGCTCAAAAATCAATCGAAACTCGATGCCAAGCTGCGGCATCGGGTTGCATTCACGAGATTATGCGAGCTCAAAAATCGGTCAGAACTCGATGCCAAGCGGCGGCATCGGGTTGCATTCACAGATTATGTAGCTCAAAAATCGGTCCGAAACTCGATGCCAAGCAGCGGCATCGGGGTTGCATTTCACATGATTATGGAGCACAAAAATCAGTCCAGAAACTCTGATGCCAAGCACTGGCATCAGGTTGCATTTCACAGGATTATGCAGCTCAAAAATCAGTCCAGAAACTCTGATGCCAAGCACTGGCATCAGGTTGCATTTTACAGGATTTTGCAGCACCAAAATTAATTCAACATTTTTCGATTACAAAACAAAATACAGTAACACAAACATGGAATAAACATAAAAATTTAATTATCACATTTTCAAACAAATTGGTCATTGTTTTTTGTTGTCCCCTTCCAAAATAAATGTTTCAGCCATCTTTAACCTATATTTATCAGCATCAATACTACTAGGAATCATTTGTCCTCTTAGCAAACATTCAATTAAACAACATACAAAAACACCACAATCTTCAGTGTTAGGATTTTGTTGTGGTGATTTTGCAAATCTTCCAACGATGCTTTTGAACTTAGGGTTGTTGAAATCCTTGTATTGATCAGAAAAGAAATGCACAAGTTTTTTCATTACGCTTTCAACATAATTTACCTAGAGAAAATAACCAATAAAACTTAATATAAAGACATTACTAAAAGACAATACTAATAAAACAAAATACTAATAAAACTTACAAGAATTCTAGCCCTCTTCAAATGCCAATCATTCTTGACTGATGAGTGTATGAATGAGTTGTATAGTGTCCATCTCATGTCACCTTCAGAAAATACAAGAAGAGTCCAATGGTCGGAGATTCCTGACTTTATATTACCTTGCCCCGTTGTGTTTATAGGAAAAATAAGAATCTCATACTCCATTGCTTCTTTAAGTCTATTATCAATTTCTTGAACCAGCATGTCAGAAAACCAATCATTATTCTTAATATTTGCAACATACACCTAACAACAAAAATTAAGAAAATAAGAAGCCATATATTTTAATTTTTAAGCACATAACTGACAATTTCTTACCCAACAGCAAGGATCAAAAAATGTATCGACTCTGATATAACCAAATTCATTGGAGATGATTTGTTCACTCATTATAGACCATGCTTCTATGTGCTGTACCAAAGAAAAATATTAATTTGATATTATACACAAGTAAAAATGATTAACAAGTAATGTACGTACTTTATCTTCCAACTTATCAGTCAAGATTTGTGCAATGTCTTTCATCAAAATCACTGGTTTGATCTCTCCACCAGTAAATAATTTTGCTCTGCATAAGACAAATTTTATCAAAAAAAAAAACAATTGAAAAATAATCTTAAAAGTAATATAAAATACCATTTTGTGAGTTACATTTACTTACTCCATTTTGTCTTCTGATGTAGAATAGATTCTGCTAAGTAGCTCTTTTGCTTCTGCTAAAAGAATCTCTAAAATTTGGATTCCTTTGTTTCAATTTGTACCACTTTTTAAATTTTTTTTCTTCTTACAAATATTTTGTCACATGAGGATCCAACACGCTTTTTCTTACGATCAACACGAGAATGTACTCTTTTAGCAAGTGTGGAGCCTACTTCATTAACAGAACGATCTTCATGACAAGACGAAGCACTGACAAAATCATCCATGCTATTGATATCTTTCAAAACAATAGCCTTGTTCAAATCAACAGCCTTGTTCATTGAAATTTCTTGTTCCAACTCCATTACCTTCTTCTTCAACATTGAATTCTCTGTTTGAACTTCAAGAAGCTTCACATTTAGTTCAGATGTTGGTGACAACTCAGAAGATAACGTTGGAGTAGCTTTTGACTTTTGCAAAACTTCTTCCTGCTCTTTTAATCTATCTATATCAATATCTTTCAATGATATGATATGATCTTTTTCAGCAATAATCTCTTTGAGGCCATCAATTGTTGACAAAAAAAACATTCATCTCAGACTTCAACTTATTAATTTCATTTTCCTTATCAGACAAAGTCTTCTTGAGGCCATCAACTGTAGAGAGAATCTGATTCATCTCTGACTTCAACTTATTAATTTCATTTTCTTTATCTTTCCTAAGATTGCTTTCTATTGTTGCCAGATCATCAGAAACCTACAAAAAATCATGAAAAAATCAATTTCTGTTGACTTGATTTTGGAGGACCAATTTTAATCCAGAAAGTCTGATGCCAAGCCCTGGCATCAGGATGCATTTTGACAAAGAATGCGGTAGCAACTTTAATTCGAGAGAGTCTGATGCCAAGCACTGGCATCAGGATGCATTTGATAGCAATATGCAGTACCAACTTTAATCCAGAAAGTCTGATGCCAAGCCCTGGCATCAGGATGCATTTGACAGCAATATGCAGTACCAAATTCAATCCAGAAACTCTGATGCCAAGCCCTGGCATCAGGATGCATTTGACAGCAATATGCAGTAGCAAATTTAATCCAGAAAGTCTGATGCCAAGCCCTGGCATCAGGATACATTTGACAAAGCCAATATGCGCACCAAATTCAATCGTAAAACTCGATGCTGCCACGGCATCGGGATGCATTTGACAACGACAATATGCGGTAGCAAATTTAATCGAAAGTCTCGATGCCAAGCCTTGGCATCGGGATGCATTTGCGACAATATGCGCATCAACTTTAATTCGAGAGTCGATGCCAAGCATCGGCATCGGGATGCATTTGACCCTAGGAATAATCAAAATTGTTTAAGGTATTGAATAAGATAAGACGGGTGACTAACTTGTAAATGAATATCTGAAAAATGTTCTTCTTCTATTGGCAAATCAAGCATTGAAGTTGTAAAAACATTATCATCTGCATAATGTTGTTCTTCTTCACTACAAAACTCTTCATTAGCTTCATTATGATCTACCTGAAAATATAAAACAAAAAATATTTAGACAAGATATGTTCCATAGCTGAAGAAAAATTGAAGTTCATAATAATAATATATAAACTTACAATATTTGTCATGGCTGAAGCAAACTTTTTAGAACATATAGAAGATAGATTCCATTTAAGGAACTGTGGTGTAGCATCATTGTCTGATGGGATACAAATGCTGGCTTTCTCACATAAAACATACTGTAATTTGGAATTTAAACAAGATATAAGTAATAAATATATAAAAAATTAAGTCAAAACTAGTTTATGATAAAGTTAACATAACTTACTGGTATCAAAGGTGCACAATTCTCCACATTTATATTTGTCCTCTTCTCCAAACCATTTATCAAACAATCTACTATGTGTTTTGAGTTTTTTCGGATGCCCAAACAGGAAGGTACGTGATTTGCTTATATGAATGTCTGTTTTGATTTTGTTCGAAAAATAGGATATTGGTATGATTAATTGGATAATTGGTTAATTTCAGTTATAGTGCAATTAGGGTTTTAGTTGAAATTCAATCAATCTTATTTTAATGACACTATTTCTTAGGTATATATGAAAACTTCAATATACTATTTTTTTTCTTTGTTGATATACTCTGTTTCAATTTAGGGCTGAGTTTATTGTTTGGTTGCTATGGAAAAAAAAGTGTAATTTCTTTGTTTATATACTCTGTTTCTTAAGTGTTTGGTTTATTGTTTGGTTCTTAAGAGGATGATGATAGAAAAAGTAATTTTTTGCATGGTATGACCCTCCAATGACTCAAAGAGCAAGAGTGCTACTTAATGAATTTAAGAACAAAGGGGCTGAGATGAAGACAATGTCAAGCAAGCTTGCAAGGAAAAAAAAAGACAATTTCAAATTTAAAAGAAGAGGTTTGGAGATTGAAGGAAGAAAATGCTATCTTCAAGTCAAAGTTGGTTGTAATAGTTGGAAGGAGAAGATGATATGTATATTTGTTGTAATTGTCAGTGGGATCTTAGTGCATAAAAATGTTAAAATCACTCCCCAATTGATGTTGCCTTAGGCTGAATTCGATAATCTATTGGTTATGTGATAGTGTATGTTGGGATACTGTTTCACTTCTTGGTATGTAGTATCAATAATTATGTTAATGGAAGTTATGTAAGGTTATTTACATTTCTTGTGTTTTCACTGAAAAAGTAAATGACAGTACTTGGCTTGATTTGTCTATTTGTTGTGGTAGTGTATGTTGGGACAATGCTATGAGTTGTCTATTTGTTGTCATTCTTAGTGGGCTCTTAGTGTATAAAAATGTCAAACATGATTACACAATCTACCAATAAATAAAGTGACATTACATGACATCATACACCAAAAACTTCATGCCATCATACACCAATAAATAAAGTGACAATCTACCAATTAAAATGTCAAACATGTCAAATTTACTTCAATGCTTTACATGCCATCATATATCACAAACTTCAGCTTGTTTTACAGGCCAATTAACTACAGAAATGTACCAAAAAAAAAACCCCATGTTTTACATGTACACCAACCATTAGCAAAAACTGGACAAATGTACCAAAACTAACCCCTTGTTTTACATGCCATCATACACCATCTCATAAGCAAAAACTGCACAAATGTATCAAAACTAACCCCCTATGTTAGTTCTCATCATTGTCAAGTACTAAAAAACTAGACATTACTAGCTAAGCAACATGTCTAATCGATCTCTATTGTGATTCCATTTAACTCCTTGCTCTTCTTCTTCCAAATTACAAGCTTACTCCTTTCTGACCTTCTGATTTGTCCCCCCTTCTCTACTTTTACTCTCTTGATTACAGCTGCAGTTGGCACTTTTTTACTCACAACTTCATTGTTCTGTTGTTCACTCATTCTTGCAGTTGTAACTTGTTGACTCACAACTTCAGTTTCATTCTTGACTCTAACAACTTTGCCACCTCTTTTCATTGGTGAACCCTTTGGTAAACTTCTAAAGCTTTTCTGGTTGGATTGAGTTCGAGCAGGGGCATTGAATTCCACATCCATCTGAGTTGTAATGGCATATAGTGAGACAATAGCAATAAACTAGAAAAATACAAATTATGCATTTAATATACCTGAGTTGATTGAGTTGCAGTTGTTGGATTGAAATGTGCACTTGTATTAGTTGCAGTAGGTGTAGCTTGTTCCCCTCCCTGTAGCCACAATTTAAAAAAAAATGTTAAGATAATAACAACAAACTAGGGAAGAGAAGTTATAAGATGAATGAAATATACCAAAGTGGATTGAGCTGTAGTGTGTGCATTTTTATTAGTTGCAGTAGGTGTAGCTTGTTCCCCTCCCTGTAACCACAATTTCAGTCTTGAAGATGTTAATATAATAGCAACAAACTAGGGAAGGGAAGTTATAAGATGCATGAAATGTACCATAGTTGATTGAGCTGCAGTATGTGCACTTGCATTAGTTGCAGTAGGTGTAGCTTGTGTCCCCTCCCTGTAACCACAATTTCAAATACATTAGATTAAGTTTGAAACTAAAGAATACCTAACAGACAAACTAATATAAAACAGAATTTATCTCAGAAGTCCCAGAACCAGTTACCAACTTCTTTTTGGGGCATGTACTCTGATTGTGCCCAATCCCAAAACAGAATTTACATCTCATTACCCTCCCTTTCCTTGACAAGCCCCTTCGTGGATGATTTTGTGAGTTGGTTTACCCTTCTTTTCTTCATGTGAAGCTTTAATTCTGCATCTTCTAGGTCTACCAGGCATTTTCCTATTTGGAGCAATTAACAAAGGCTTTTCGCTGGACTTTGGCCATTGATGTTCACCACTGATTGGCTTCAGAGAGTATGCATAAGCTTCAAAAAGCTTGTCTTGAGGTACCAGTCATCTAAATATTTTTCTGGCCTGTCACCTTTTTGTAAGATGGCAGCTATAGCATGGGTACAAGGAATACCACTTACTTGCCATTTTCTACAACTGCAAGTCCACTTGTCCATGTTAACCACATAACCTTCTTTTCTATATCCCACCTCAAACTTCCCATCCCCATTGTAAATTGAAGTCCAAAACTTCACTTCCTCTTTGTTTTTCTCCAAGATTTTCTTGATAGTAGGACAGTAATCATCACAATGCTTCATCATCCAATCTCTTCATTTCTCCAACCTAGCCATCATGTACAACCTTATCTCTTCTAACATGTAAATGATTGGCTTAACTCTAAACTCCAAAATTGTGCCATTGAATGTCTCTGCCATGTTATTATCTACATTCTCAACCTTCATTTCAGTCTTGAAGAAAGCCCTGCAGAATTGCCTTAGGTCTTTCTTCATGAATCCATAATATGCTGCCTCATCAAGCTCTTTCATTTTCTCCAATTCTTTTTGCATTTGATTCTCATTACTTGCATACACCACAGCCCAAAAAGTCTTTCTCAATTCACCACCCTTGAAATCCTTCTTCCAGTTGCTATAAATGTTCCTTACACAATTTTTGTGCTCAACAAAAGGCAAAAGCTCATGTACTGCCTCCATAAGGCCCTTCTGTTGATCAGTTATCACAGCCCATCCATCACCACTTCCTAAATCCAAATCATCTTTTAACATCTAAATGAACCATGCCACATGAAACATATGATTGTTGGCATCCCTTCCTATTGCAACTAGTAATTCCCCATTAAAAATCCCTTTCAAGAAACATCCATGAAGCCCCAGAACAGGCTTACATCCATTTAAGAACCCCTTCTTCAATGCACCAAAGCATATGTAAATCTTTGAAAAATATTCTTTATCAATGGTTGGATGAACCCATTTTTCTATTTCCACAGTACTACCCTCATTTCTTCTTTTTAACTCTTTTCTGTAATTCCAAAGTTTAGCATAGTGGCCATCAAGTGATCGCATCTCTTCACCAAGAACTCTAGCCATAGCTCTTAAGCACATACATAAACTAACAGTCAACTGATGATTGTCCAGCACATCTTTCTTAAAATATTTTAACTTCCATTTAGGGTTACTCAAAATTTGTTGTTGATACATTTTTGCTAGCCAACCAACTGAACAACATCTACTCTTGAAATTCTTTCCACATTGATGGACTGTACACATAGTTTTGATCTGAAATGTTGTTTCATCATGAATAGTGCTTGCCCATATTTCCCAAATACAAACATTTGAATTCACACACTGAACATGGACCCTTTTCCTATCATTTACCAGAAACTTTATGTCATACCCATTCATACAACCATAATGCCTAATTGCATCCCTAAACTCTTGCACATTAGTGAAAGTTTCATTCAAGCTTAACTCCTTATTCTTCATGTTACATTTAGAGTTATACCTAGGGAATATTTGTCTCTTAACTCTCAGCCCATTATCATTGTCTTCACTGCCACTATCAGAATTAGGAGGAAAGTATGAATCCCTCTCATCAAACACCATCTCATGAGCATCCTGATAAACATTAAGTAATTCATCATTGGTCTCACCTCCTATTTTAGCCTCCTCGAAATTATATGAAAAACCTTTTCTTTTAATTCCACGAACCTTCGACTTCACATTACCATAATTCATAGATCAACTTCACATATCATAATTTATAGATCATTAGTATATCTGGATAACCACGCCATGGGCCAAGTGGCGTTCACAAGCATCATAATACATAGTTTCATAATTCATAGTGTCATAAACTCAACTTAGTGATCATGGTAAAAATTAAAGTAATCAAATACTTTTACAAAATCAGGCATCGCCAAAAATCATACTTTTCATATCAAATGTATCTCACATGAAATTTAATAATTATATGCGAATTAGCAAAAAAATCAATTCATGAGTTCGAATGAAGTGTAAGCGACGGAGTTTGAATTCAAATGCCGATTTAAAGTCTGCGTACATTTCAAGAAACATCGATATCAAGGAAGTAATGGAAACCTAACGAGCAGTGCATAATAGATAGGAGACCTAAAAGAGGTATAATCCCTTACCTCAAAATGATTAGCAAAAATGGTCTTCAACCCGTAAAATCTTCCTAACCTTCCTTGTCCAAATCTAAGTTCAATATATACAATAGTCACTAATAAACTATAAATGTACCAACTAAATCTTATTAATTTCTATAATAATAATAATAGTAATACTTTATTAAATAATTTATTTATTTATTATTATTATTTTTTTTTTAATCACAAAACCAAACACACACATATTAACACATGCCACAAGCACACACACATCATATAGTGACACATGCACTGCACACACAAACACACACACTGTACACCCACACATTCACACACAAATGAAGACAAACTACCATTCACTTATTATTCTATTATTATGTCAATCCATTGAAAATCCTTCTGTACACAAACTCCCCAAAAATTATGCAAACTCATACACACGATTTATCTATATAAATATGTATGTATGTCATCATTACACCTATATAATAATCATTACACACTAATATAATATGTAATTGTATCATTAACTTACAAGTTGATGCGACGACTCTTCCTTGTCTCTCGGCGGCTGCACTAATTCCCTTCTCAATTGTTTGTAAATTTTTCTTCTTTTCAATACCCTATTTATATAAAACCCTAAGCTTCCTTTCCTAACCAAAATTTTATTAATGTTTATAAAGGGTCCTAAAATCGCCTCAGTCCCAAAATAATTGTCCATCTTTGAAACTTACCTTTTTAGAACATCACTTTTACCACTTTACCCTTACTTTTTCACTCTACTTTAATTATGGGCCACATATACATGGACATTAATGGAAACTACACATTAAACCAATATAAATAATCAAGTCAATTACTTTTTCTTAAACTGTGCGCCGGGTCAAACATGACAATTATTTAGGGACGGAGGGAGTATTAAATTTAAGTCAAAAGTGGGCCAAGCCCAACTTGATTAAATAGGTTCAACAAAATTAATTAAACCAAAAAGTTATAATATTAATTAAATAGGTCTAAAACGATTGTAATATTAATCAATGTCAATTAATATTTTAGCTAAAATTATCGGGGTATTACACTCTAACCCCCTTAAAAGAAGTTTAGTCCATAAACTTACGCACCTACTCAAACAAAGTCCGGGTACTTTTCTCGTATCCCTTTCTTGACTTCTCAAACGGTGTCCTTTCATTTAGTTCAATAAACCCGATTAAGAACTCACTCCAGACATATTATCTAGTCAACATAAACGTCGATTGAAGTCCAAAACCAATTATTAAAGGATTTACACAATTTTCTTTCCCAATGACTCCTAAAGCCTAGTAAACAATTGACAAAGATCCAATTGCCAAGAAAGTGATGTAATAAATTATTATGGTTTTATATCAATTTTTATGAGTTTGAATTTTAAGGATATTACATTCTCCCCACCTTCAAGAATTTGGTCCTCCAAATTTACCAAACTTACAACTACAAAAATATGTTACCACGCTTTCATTGCGCACTCTAAGTACAACCAATAACTTTTACTAGCATGAATGTTGCCTCATGTATGAGACTAGACCTCATTTTGAGAATGGAAAGCTTTCCTAACAACCTTTCACTTTCCAACTCCTTAATACCTTGAGTTGAGTCTATTATAATTCCAAGGTGTGGCACGAAATTTACATTTATCGTCAATTTCATATCATCAAGACATCCGCAAATAAAATATGAAACTATAAGTTTCCCCTAAATCATAGCATAAGTTATCTACTAACGCCGTTGATGAGCACCTAATTATTCTATCAAAAGAAACTTCTTATTCATGCCCAAAACTCCTTAGATGTTGATTCACGCTCCTCCCAAAACTCGAAGTAGACCAACATATTATGGTGAACTCAGTCACATATCGATCGTGAAACTCTTATAAAGATCAATTCATTAAATCCCTTAATGTTGCTAGGATCTTTGTAAGTCCAAACGTCACTACCACAAACTCAGTGTCTCTAACGACCTGAATGCCCTAAAAGCAATAACCAAACCATTCCAAAAATTATGTCAAACTCATAAGTGTGTAGTAGAACCAAATCGATAGGCATCCTTCACTCCTAACTCAAAGGGTAAGATCAAATACTGGTGTAACCAAAATGTACCCCTTGGTCGCTGTGTCTATAACTAAATCAAAGTATAAGTTCTGGGTAAGAATCTAAGTTGTGTAATTGAGATAACATGATTGAGTATGAAACACTAGGATCAATAAAAACTTAATCGTCACAAAGAGAAAGTTGCATGGTACATGTCACCTCATCACTTGTTGCTCTAGCATTCCTGACAGTCATTGCAAAAAAAATTCCCTGAACTTTCGGTTTTGTTTTATCGTCACTTCCCGTTCCTCGCACAAAGTTTTCCTTTAGGGGCTCAGGACAATCCTTGATCTTATGCTCCATCTTACCGCGATTAAAGCAAGCTCCTATATTCCAGTAACAAGTATATGTCCTATGCTTTCCGCCACACTTGGTACATACAGTGTTATTATACAGGTTCTGATCCAGATTTTTCTTCTGATAATAATTCCGGTTTCGCTGGTTGGTCCCCCTGTTATTGTTGTTCTCTGTGTTCCTTATCTTGTCTCCATACCCATTTCCCCCTTGATGGTTACCATGATTCCTGTCAGAGCCATCCTGAAGACCCCTCTTTCTTTCGTCCTTCTTCCTTTGATACTCGGTCGACTTTAGTTCCACTACACGGGCTCTATCCAGTACATCAACATAGGTTGGTAATTGAAGAGGACTCAACCTATAGCTAATCCAGCTGTTTAGACCTCTTTCAAACTTCCTAGCTTTCTGACCTTCATCATCTTAAAGGGCAGGAGCAAATTTTGACAACTCGATGAATTTGGCGTTGTAGTCGTCAAGCGTCATTTTCCCTTGCTCAAGGTTTAAGAAATTCCACCATCTTCCTATCCTTCATACTTGGTGGAAAAAACTTTTTGTTGAATGCCTCCACAAACATGTCCCAAGTGATAACTTCAACACCCCGAGACTCTAGTGTAGTCTTCTCGAAATCCCACCACTGACTAGCTTCTCCCCGAAGCACAAAGGTTGCAAGCTTCACTTATTCTTCACTAGTGTATGTCATCGTCTCAAGGATCTTCATCATGTGATTCAACCACTCCTCAGGTTTCTCCGTGCCAGGTGCCCCTGTAAATGTTTTTGGGTTGCGCTTCTGAAAACTTTCTAACGGGTCCTTGCTTGTAGGTTGAGCTGGGGCTACAAGCTGAGCTGGTGCTGCGATTTCCTGGTTCCTATTTCCCACAAGGGCTTGCGCTATAGTTTGAAGCAAGGTTAAGAGGGCAGTGTCAGTCCATTAACGTTTGCATTCGGTTGGATCACCTCGGGTGCATTACCGTCTGTAACCCGTGGGCTTGCCGGGCCAAAATGGGTCGATATTTTTTGGGTAACCAAAATTGAAGCCCAGCCGCATGAAAATTGGGTGGGCTGGTCCAGACTCAAATTTGATAACTCTAGTAACGATATTTTTTAATAAAAATAGTTTTGAATTGTCTTGATTAATTTAAAGGCTTAAATCACAAATTGGTCACCCTACTTTCCAGCTTTTTGCAATATGATCACTCTACAATATTTTTTATATTTCATCATTGTACTTCACCAAGTATTACATGTTAATCACTCCATCCAAAAAATTGGATGGAAAGCTTTAAAATTTTATATTTACCCGAAAATACCCTTTAAGTACATCACGTGTTACTCACATGTCTCAGCTTCAACTTTACCTTTAACACGCATAACTCCATTGCAGATCGAAGGGAAGAAAGGTATTAGGGCAGGGGAGATCGAAGCAACTCCATCCCTTCTCACCTTCGAGTTCCTGTCCTAATTTGTTCATCTCTCCAGCAAAGCGACAAAGTCATAAGGCGAGGGAGCTCGAATTCAAGTTCAAGTAAAGGTGAAGGAGCTCGATTTCCAGTTAAAGTATGTTCAAATGATTTGATTCAAGAAAGGTATTGTGGTTGCGGTAATAGGGCTCATATGTGGACATCATGGACCGAAGAACATCCTGGTATGAGGTTTTTTGGATGCCCAAACAGGAAGGTATGTGATTTGCTTATATGAATGTCTGTTTTGATTTGGTTCGAAAAATAGGAAATTGGTTTGATTAATTGGTTAATTACAGTTATAGTGCAATTAGGGTTTTAGTTGAAATTCAACCAACCTTATTTTAACGACTCTGTTTCTTAGGTACATATGAAAACTTCAATTTAGGGTTGAGTTTATTATTTGGTTCCTGTGGAAAAAAAAAAGTGTAATTTCTTTGTTTATATACTCTATTTCTTAAGTGTTTGGTTTATTGTATGGTTCTTAACAGATGATGATGGAAAATGTAATTTTTTTTGCATGGTATGACGCTCCGATGACTCAAAGAGCAAGAGTGTTGCTCAATGAATTTAAGAACAAAGAGGCTGAGATGAAGACACTGTCAAGCAAGCTTGCAAGGAAAAAAAAGACAATTTCAAATTTGAAAGAAGAGGTTTGGAGATTGAAGGAAGAAAATGATATCTTCAAGTCAACGTTGGTTGCCAATAGTTAGAAGGAGAAGATGATATGTCTATTTGTTGTAATTGTTAGTGGGATCTTAGTGTTTAAAAATGTTAAAATGACTCCCCAATTGATGTTGCCTTAGGCTAAATTCCATAATTTATTGGTTATGTGATAGTGTATGTTGGGATAATGTTTCACTTCTTCGTATGTAGTATCAATAATTATGTTAATGGAAGTTATGTAAGGTTATTTACATTTCTTGTGTTTTCACTGAAAAAGCAAATGACAGTGCTTGGCTTGATTTGTCTATTTGTTGTGGTAGTGTATGTTGGAACAATGCTATGAGTTGTCTATTTGTTGTCATTCTTAGTGGCTCTTAGTGTATAAAAATGTCAAACATGATTACACAATCTACCAATAAATAAAGTGACATTACATGACATCATACACCAAAAACTTCATGCCATCATACACCAATAAATAAAGTGACAATCTACCAATTAAAATGTCAAACATGTCAAATTTACTTCAATGCTTTACATGCCATCATATACCAAAAACTTTAGCTTGTTTTACAGGTCAATTAACTACATAAATGTACCAAAAAAAACCCCATGTTTTACATGTACACCAACCAGTAGCAAAAATTGGACAAATGTACCAAAACTAACCCCTTGTTTTACATGCCATTAACACCATCTCATAAGCAAAAACTGCACAAATGTATCAAAACTAACCCCCGATGTTAGTTCCCATCATTGTCAAGTAGCAAAAAACTAGACATTACTAACCAAGTAACATGTCTAATCAATCTCTATTGTGATTCCATTTAACTCCTTGCTCTTCTTCTTCCATATTGCAAGCTTACTCCTTTCTGACCTTCTGATTTGTCCACCCTTCTCTACTTTTACTCTTTTGATTACAGCTACAGTTGGCACTTTTTCACTCACAACTTTATTGTTCTGTTGTTCACTCATTCCTGCAGTTGTAACTTGTTGACTCACAACTTCAGTTTCACTCCTAACTCTAACAACTTTGCCACCTCTTTTCATTTGTGAACCCTTTGGTAAACTTCTAAAGCTTTTCTGGCTGGATTGAGTTGGAGCAGGGGCATTGAATTCCACATCCATCTGAGTTCTAATAGCATATAGTGAGACAATAGCAATAAACTGGAAAAATACAAATTATGCATTTAATATACCTAAGTTGATTGAGTTGCAGTTGGTATATTGAAATGTGCACTTGTATTAGTTGCAGTAGGTGTACCTTGTTCCCCTCCCTGTAACCACAATTTTTAAAAAAATCTTAAGATAATAACAACAAACTAGGGAAGAGAAGTTATAAGATGAATGAAATATACCAAAGTGGATTGAGTTGTAGTATGTGCATTTGTATTAGTTGAAGTAGGTGTAGCTTGTTCCCCTCCCTGTAACCACAATTTCAGTCTTGAAGATGTTAATATAATAGCAACAAACTAGGGAAGGTAAGTTATAAGATGCATGAAATGTACCATTGTTGATTGAGTTGCAGTATGTGCACTTGCATTAGTTGTAGTAGGTGTAACTTGTTCCCCTCCCTGTAACCACAATTTCAAATACATTAGATTCAGTTTGAAACTAAAGAATACCTAACAAGCAAACTAATATAAAACAGAATTTACCTAAGAAGCCCTAGAAGCAGTTGCCAAATTCTTTTTGGGGCATGTTCTCTGATTGTGCCCAATCCCAAAACAGAATTTACATCTCATTACCCTCCCTTTCCTTGACAAGCCCTATTTATGTGGATGATTTGTATTTGGCTGAGTTGGTTTACCCTTCTTTTCCTCATGTGCAACTTTAATTTTGCATCTTCTAGGTCTACCAGGCTTTTTCCGATTTGGAGCAATTAACAAAGGCTTTTTGCTGAACTTTGGCCATTCATCTTCACCACTGATTGGCTTCAAAGAGTATGCATAAGCTTTCAAAAAGCTTGGCTTAAAGTAGCAGTCATCTAAATATTTTTCTGGTATGTCACCTTTTTGTAAGATGGCAGCTATAGCATGGGTACAAGGAATACCACTTAGTTGCCATTTCTACAATTGCAAGTCCACTTGTCCATGTTAACCACATAACCTTCTTTTCTATATCCCACCTCAAACTCCCCATCCCTATTGTAAATTGAAGTCCAAAAGTTCACTTCCTCTTTGTTTTTCTCCAAGATTTTCTTGATAGTAGGATAGTAATCATCATAATGCTTCATCATCCAATTTCTCCATTTCTCCAACCTAGCCATCATATACAACCTTATCTCTTCTAACATGTAAATGATTGGCTTAACTCTAAACTCCACAATTGAGCCATTGAAAGCCTCTGCCATGTTATTATCTACATTGTCCACCCTCATTTCAGTCTGGAAGAAAGCCCTGCAGAATTGCCCTAGGTCTCTCTTCATGAACCCATAATATGCTACCTCATCAAGCTCTTTCATTTTCTCCAATTCTTTTTGCATTTGATTCTCATTACTTGCATACACCATAGCCCAAAAAGTCTTTCTCAATTCACCACCTTGAAATCCTTCTTCCAGTTGCTATAAATGTGCCTTGCACAATTTCTGTGCTCAATAAAAGGCAAAAGCTCATATATTGCCTCCATAAGGCCCTTCTGTTGATCAGTTATCACAGCCCATCCATCACCACTTCCTAAATCATCTTTTAACATCGAATGAACCACTTCCAAGAGTTTTTGTTCTCAACTCGCACCACGACCCATGCCACAGGAAACATCTGATTATTGGCATCCTTTCCTATTGCAACTAGTAATTCCCTTTTACATATCCCTTTCAAGAAACATCCATCAAGCCCCAGAACAGGCTTACACCCATTTAAGAACCCTTTCTTCAATGCACCAAAGCATATGTAAATCTTTGAAAAATATTCTTTATCAGTGGTTGGATGAACCCATTTTTCTATTTCCACAGTACTACCCTCATTTCTTCTTTTTAACTCTTTTATGTAATTCCAAAGTTTAGCATAGTGGCCATCAAGTGATCTCATCTCTTCACCAAGAACTCTATCCTTAGCTCTTAAGCATATACATAAACTAGCAGTCAACTGATGATTGTCCAGCACATCTTTCTTAAAATATTTTAACTTCCACTTAGGGTTACTCAAAATTTGTTGTTGATACATTTTTGCTAGCCAACCAACTGAACAACATCTACTCTTGAAATTCTTTCCACACTGATGGATTGTACACATAGTTTTGATCTGAAATGTTGTTTCATCACGAATAGTGCTTGCCTATATTTCCCAAGTACAAACAATTGAATTCACACACTGAACATGGACCCTTTTCCTATCATTTACCAGAAACTTTATGTCATACCCATTCAGACAACCATAATCCCTAATTGCATCCCTAAACTCTTGCACATTAGTGAAAGTTTCATTCAAGCTGAACTCCTTATTCTTCATGTTACATTTAGAGTTATACCTAGGGAATTTTTATCTCTTAACTCTCAACCCATTATCATCATCTTCACTGCCACTATCAGAATCAGGAGGAAAGTATGCATCCCTCTCATCAAACACCATCTCATGAGCATCCTGATCAACATTAAGTAATTTATCATTGGTCTCACCTCCTATTTTAACCTCCTCAAAATTAGATGAAAAACCTTTTCTTTTAATTCCAACAGCCTTGGACTTCACATTACCTTTGCCCTTAAAGGCAATCAAGTTCCTCCTAGGAGTAAGTAGCTCATCATCATTGAGGTCATGTAGGTCCTCATCTTCCAAACTACATTCTGATGAATCGTCATCCCCACTACATGAAGAATCTATAAAGTCAGCATCACTAATGATATCAAGTTCTGGTTCCTCAACCTCATGTAAGACAAAGATCTCTATTTGTCCTAACTCTTCACCTACCTTTATCAATTTATCCCAATCTCTATGGGTATACAATGCCCTAAGACCTGTGTCTTCTGAATTCATAATTGGTAAACAATAACACATGGAACTCACGTGAGGGTACCCTAACTCATTTACTACTCTGCTTTTTAACCCAGAAAAACACAAATCTTCAATATCTAATTCCTCCCAGTAATGCAACTTCCCATCATATTTAATTGGCATTTCATGGAGAATTCACCCCATAATGATATTTCACAAACAACTTTCATATTTTTCGCAAGTTTAACAAAAAAAAAAGGGCAAGGGACCATCATAATGAGACAAAACATACTGCAGCCTAGCCATATAGCCATACTACTTCCATATTATTAAACAAAAAAGTGGTGGGGAAGGGGGACAACCTACATTTTAAAAAAAAGCGAGAACATTTGAGAAAGGGGCCAATGGCCAACCCGAATATTAATATATCTAGTGGGGGACAAAACATTTAACAAAAACCATTTTTTTGGGACCATGTCATTTACAAATTTATTTTAAAAAGTACATATATAAGATAAATTCATGCATGCATATCACGTTCAAGTAACAAAACACAAATATTTCCAATGACAAACAAAAGCCCTAATTTTACATAAGATAAACCTTACAAATTTTACAAAACATGAAGAAAAACCCTAATTTATGCACATTGCATCTAAATCGAAGAATACTAACCAATTTCATTATATTACACAATACAAACCATATTATGTAACATAAATTAGGGATTTTTGCAAGAAACCCCAACTTATTGGCATATATGCTATTAAAATTTGTATAAAAGTCAAGGGTTTGTTTATCTTTATCTTCGATCTTTTGACTGACTTCAAACTCAAGTAATGTCTTCTTGATCGATTGATTTGTTCCCCGTTCTCTTTTCGATGATCAGCTTTAATCAATCTCTTCGTTCCTTTGTTCCCTTCCTTTACTTTTCGTCTATATTTGTGAAATGAGTAAGAATAACTTGACTAACGAGACTTGGTTTCAATATGTGCTTGAACAAACTAAATAAAAAGGTAATGATGTCTTTTCATCATTTTCATCAAAGATAACAAATGGAAAGGAGGCAAAGTGGCCAATTTGTTATATGCGGTGAAATAATGATGAAATAGAAAGAAAAAAAAAAATTATCTGATAGTTAAGTATTGCGAAAAAGTAGAATGATCAATTTTGATTTAAGCCTAATTTAAAAGACACATTGTACACTAGGATAAGGTAGACACATTGGAAAGTCTCTTCGATAGTTCTTGTTTTAGGCTCTCCATCCACATTCCCACACCGTCCACCTACCCCCATCAAATTCATTGCACGCACTTATTCCCCCACTGCTATATAAATTCATCTTCCTCCATATTCTTGATCATCGTACTTTTTAATTCTCCTCTAAGCAATCATCTCTCTCACTCGAA
>JABEVN020001150.1:0-26100 GCA_013146195.2 Codonopsis lanceolata | reverse complement strand
CGGACTACTGCGCTTGATCTCGCCACCACACTTTGTTTCTTACTTTTCCATGATACAAGATTTCCGCCCACAAACACACAATATCCGGTAGTTGACTTACTATCATCAGGTGATCACCTTGTCGGCAGAGGAATGCCTCTACCATATGCCCATGATTCGCATACAATATACCTCTACTTGGTGCTCCTTTCAAATATTTCTAATTGAATCAATGCATTCGATTGTGTGTAGTAGTGGGGCTGCCATGAACCGACTCACTACACTCACATAGGAAAAGCAATATACGGGCGAGTTACTACAAGATAATTCAACTTACCAACAATATGCGGTATCGTTACGGATCCTCGAACATCTCCTTCTCCAGGCTACAAGTTTGACATTAGGATCCATTGGAGTGTCACGGTTTCACTCAAGCATTCAACTTCCTCAAGTAAATCAAGGACATATTTTCTTTGACACAAGAAGATTCCTTTCTTGGACCATCACTTGATCCCAAGAAAGTACTTTAAATACTCAAGTCCTTTGTTTGAAATTTTGTTTGAAGACACGATTTGAGTGCTTCATACCATGTGTATCACTACACGTGATCACAATATCATCTACATAAACAACCAAAACAATACGACCCTTTGCTAGTCTGCGAAAAAGAACACGGTGTTATCACCGCATACTCTCGTAATCCAAACTCTAGCAGCGACCTTTGAACGCCAAACCAAGCCGGGAGGCTGTTTCAACCCATACAACGACTTTCGTAACCGACACTTTATTCACATACTCCCCTTGAGCAACAAACCCCGGAGGTTGCTCCATGTAAACCTCTTCCTGCAAATCACCATGAAGATGCATTTTTGACATCCAATTAATACAAGGCCCAGTTATTAGAAGCAGCTAACGATATCGTAAGACGAATGTAGTGAGCTTAGCAATAGAGAAAAAGTATCAAGATAATCAACACCATACACTTGGCATACATACCCTTTGCAACCAATCAAGCTTTTAACCGAGCAACAAGTATTCATCAGATTCATTTTGACTACGCACACCCATTTACATCCAATAGCCTTCTTACCATCGTGAAGTGTTACCAAGTCCTGTGTCTCATTAGCCTCAAGAGCCTGATTTCTCTCTTCCATAGCGGACTTCCAACCACTATGAGATAAAGCCGCATACATTTTTAGGGGTGACAATGGAATCAAGGGAAACAACAAATGAACAAGAAGAATCTCGACAGTGAGCATACGAGACACAAGAGGTGATAGGATGAACACAAGTACGTGTACCTTTATGTGAGTACTATATGGAGATCAAGAGACGGATCTGATGACGTGGGAATCGGTATCAGAAGTGAATCTGTTGGAGAATCTGCAACGACTGGTTCTTGAGTTGAAATAGGAGTGCGCCGAGTATACACTTGAGTTATAGGAGGACGAGAACCAGCTTCAACACCAACACCAACCTCAGGATTATGGGGACGAACCAAAGTATAGGTGAGAAAATCATCGGGAGACACAAACTCAGACGCAGAAGAAGATGACCGACCAAAATACGGGCTAGACTCAAACAAAGTGACATCACCAGACACTAAGTACCGACCCAAATCCGGAGAATAACAACGATATCCTTTCTGAGTTCTAGAGTATCCAAGAAACACACACTTAGGAGCTCTTTGGTCTAACTTACCAACCCGCGGCCGAACATCTTGGACAAAACAAGTGCAACCAAACACTTTAGAGAGAAACTGAAACAACGATCGCGATGGACGAAAACGTAATATGGTATGTCTCCTTTAAGAACATATGATGGAAGATGATTAATAAGAAAGGCTAGCAGTGAACAAAGACGCCATCAAAAAAGACTTGGGAACATTCATCTCAAACATCAATGCCCTAGCAACTTCCAACAGATGGTGATTCTTGCGTTTAGCAACACCATTCTGTTGTGGGGTGACAATACATGAAGATTGATGAATGATTCCATTCTCAGACATATAAGAAGAAAAAAATACTAGAAAAGTATTCCTGAGCATTATCACTACGAAGATTTTGAACCAAACAATTGAAATGAGTTTTAATCTCAGCACAAAAGGTGCAAAATAACTGAAACAACTCATCTCTAGATTTCATTAAATAAAGCCAAGTACTTCTGGAATAATCATCGACAAAAGTAACAAAATATCGGTACCCTGATTTGGAAGGCACATTACAAGGACCCCAAACATCAGTATGAACTAACTCAAATAGGGACGCTGCCTATTTATTAACTCTAGGAGGATACGACACACAATGGTGTTTAGCAAACTCACAAGACTCACAAGGTAAACTAGAAATAGACCCTACTTCAGGGCATAATTTTTTTAGGACAGGCAACGACGGATGACCATAACGACAATGTAGCTGGAGAGGAGACAAAGTACTTTGACACGCAACCGATGCAATAGTAGAAGAGTGAGCAGCAACAACTTCATCGAGCAGGTACAATCCATCAGTTTCACTTCCTTTACCAATAATCTCCCAAGTCCTCAGATCCTGAAAAAGACAATAACCAGGAAAGAAAGAAACACAACAATTTAAGGACTTTGTGAGTTTTCTAACGGATATCAAATTATAAGGAAACTTGGGCAAGTATAATACAAATGTCAATGATAAAGAAGCGACAGTAGTGCTACCACTACCCAAGACTTTGGAAGAAGATCCATCAGCAAGAGTAACAGTCGTAAACTAATTCGACGACTCATAAGTAGATAACATACTCGAATCTCCAATCATATGGTCAGCAGCCCCTGAGTCAATTACCTAGTGCCCAGCCGAAGACAAAAGATATGTTATGGGTTTACCTGACTTGGCTAGAGTTGCATTGGAAGAAGAGGAAGGCTGCTGAGACATCTGGTACTGTGAAAACCTGGCAAACTCCTCGTCATTCATAACAACATTATGGGTCTCCGGTTGACAAATTTGCTCGGATTTCTGCAAAACTGTATGAGCGAATCTGGACTGCTGTTTTTGCTGATACTCCATCTGTTGCTGAGTGAGAGGCTTAGGACACTGGTTTTTGAAATGACCTTGGTCTCCACAATTGTAACACACTCTAGGTCCACCACGACCTCTGGACCCTCTACCACCACGAGTTCCACCTCGAAAACCACCACGACCTCCATCTCTACCTCCACGATAGCCATTCCCTTGTGAAACTAATGCTGGTTTTTCAGATACCTCTACATGTGATGACTCACCATTCCTCGTTGCAGTCAAAAGCCTATCAAAGGCATCAGACAAGGTACCCAAATCTTTATTTGACAATAAATGAGATCGAACCACATCATACTCTTTCTCCAGTCCTGATAGCCAGCTAAACATCAACATCTTTTCACGTTGAGCTTTCATCTCCTCAACATCATCAGAAATAGGCATAGCGGCAGTGAAATCCTCGCTCATATGCATGAAATCATAATAATAATCCATAAGACTCTGCCCTTTCTGAATAGGACGATGAACTGCCCGTGACAGATTATACAACCTATTCAAGTTACTTGCTCCAGAGAACCATTTATGCAAGAGTGTCCATAGTTCCTTAACTGTTTTGCAGTGTTGCATAGACAGTATAATTTTCCTACTGATACAATTCACAATTTTCGGAAACAACACCTTGTCATCATCCAACCACACCTTAGCCACCTTTGCATCAGTAGGACAATCTTCAACAAGATGTCCTTCTTTCCGTAAACCACCCATGTTCACCTGAACTAAATATCGCCATTCCGTAAAATTAGACCTATCGGCCTCCAAGATAGTGTCAATCAATCTATTTTGGTTAGAAACAATTGTCATTATTGGTCCCGTAGACCCCGTAGATAGGTCGTCGGCCATCAAAAGAAACAGAAAGAGAATTCAAACTACCAAGAAAGTCTGAACAACAACAATAAAAAAAAAATCAAACGAGGGCAGAGTACAATTCCAAGCCGGAATCTTCAGGTAATAGCCAGAATTACACCTATCAATCACCAGAATCATCAACTAACACTTTGAAACCCAGTGACACACAAATCCGACACCTCCACACTGCTATTCCAAAAGCTAGGGTTCCAATTCTGATCTCACGCGCCACCACTCACCGGCGCGTGACGTCGAAAAGTCAACAGTTTCAGCTAACCACCTACACAGATACGGTCGCCCTACTATTCGGAGTCAACCCCTGGTCTCGGAATATCCATACTGCGCTCTAATACCATGTAAACAGAAATAAAGAAGAATGCGAAGAAGAGAGGAGCCGACGGGGAATCGCAATCGTTTGCGCAGTCACAATCTCTGTGCGCACACGTTTCTATTAAGAAATAAACGATATATATATATATATATATATATATATATATATATATATATATATATATATATATATATATATATATATATATATATATACCTTACTACCTAATTTACTAAACTACCCTTAATGTCTAACAATTAGAAAATAAAACTTGGGTTTGTCCAACGTTAGAAAATTAACAAAACATTGGATAATATATATACAAACTTCTTTACATTGAAGAGTATAGAGGCTCTCTCCATGCATCCTGGCATAGTCTTATTCCAGCCAATGTTTTGTAAATTATTTATTTTTAATACATTGTCTTACTTAAAATTATTTTTAGACACACATGGACATTGACGTCAAAACGATGCCACTTAGGGGTAAAAAAAGAATATTTTTCTAATGGGTTACAATATATAAATGGCTCTGCCATTGCAAGCATAGAATGTATCATAAATCTGAAACAATAATTATTGAATGTGTATACAATATTCATCATACTATCATGTTTTAAAAACTCAATATTTTTTTCTATATCTATATAGCGTTTGCAATATATATATATATATATATACACACACACACACACATGAAAATAATAGATAAAGTCGTTTTGATGATATAAAATGTTTACGGTATAGATGTGCGTACAATTGTAAAAAATTAGGTCTCGTTTGGTACAGCGTTTTAAAAACACAGCTTTTTCAATACACAATATTTTCAAAACACAGTTTTTTACTTGTAGACATATTTGAGAAACTTTTTCAAAATGTAATTTCTCAAACGCAACATATTTTTAAAACGCTCCAAATTGAAGTGTTTTGAAACACTGTATGTAAACACTGTTAAAGAGAAAACGCTACGTTTTTTGTTAGTATTTTGGTCAAAACGCTTCGGCAAACAAGCACTTAGACGATTAGTGATAGCACGTTGTGAGTTATGAGTGACAAACCAAAATGTTGTGATGTGGCAAAAATGCAGCTTGGGCCGCCCGTGTGATGGGTAGGATATTTGGGCTTGATCTGCTTCCTTGAACCTCTATTAGATCACAAAAACACCTTAGTGGAAGTGCAAGGTTTGGCCTCTCGAAACCACTCCGGCGTGAGAGTAAGTATTGTGGGAGAGTCAAAAAGTAATTTTGATAGAGGTTCTACGCTCAAGAAAGTGTACGTACATCTACAGCTGAAGATTTTGAAAAATCCTTCATTTTGGGATCTTCCTCTCCATATTTCATATGGAGTCTTACTGTGGAATTTGTTTACCAGTTATCGATTGAGTGAAGCAAGCAGTGTTGATAGATTCAGCCCAAAAATATTTTGGAAGTTTAGCTACTGCCACCATAGTTCTTGCTGCTTCAATAAGTGTTCGGTTCTTTCGCTCAGCAACACCGTTTTGTTGAGAAGTTCTTGCAGCAGAGAAGTTGTGGCCGATCCCGTGATCATCGTAGTATTTTTCAATACCGTTGTTCTTGAACTTAGTGTCGTTGTCTAATCTGATGTCACTAATATCCTACAGATTTTGAGTTTGAAGTGTTTTGAATAGCGCAGTGACTAGATCATATGTCTTATCCTTTGTAGTCATTGTTTCGACCCAAGAGAATCGAGAGTAGTCATTAACCACTACAAGAGTATACTTGTGTCCAAAAATGCTGACAGTAGAGATTGGCTTGAAGAGATTGATGTGCAAAAGTTGAAGAGCTCTGGTAGTTGACATAACAAGCTTTTTCTTGAAGGAAGACTTGGAAAGTTTTCCCATTTGACAAGCTTTGCAACTTCTGTCATGCTCATCAGATAACTTAGGTAGTCCTTTGACAAGTCCTTCGTTAGAAAGCTTGGTAAGATACTTCAAGTTGATGTGACTGAGATGCTTGGGCCAGAGCCAGCTGTTATCTCGAACATTGTTGGCAACTAGGCAAAGGCTGGAGGATATTCCGAGTGCATCTAAGTCCACGACATAGACATTTCCTTGTCTATTTCCGGTCAACAGTGTTAAGCAAGATTCACTACCTTTGATGAGATATTGGTTGGAGGAGAATTGGCAGATGAGACCCTTGTCGCAGAATTAGGATATGCAACATGCATATAAACCACAATATAAATCAGAGTTTACTTATCTGATTTTAACAAGCCCATTGAATCAGGACGTGCTTCCTTGATCCACTTCTGTCACGCAATCAAGTGCACAATAACATGTGCTCCCAATATCGATTCACTGGTATTGTCGGCCCTGAGACATCTCTCAAGTACCATAGCTTCCAAGGTCATGCTTTACTACTATAAAAAATGGACAGCTACTTCCCCACCGCGGCCGCAGTGGAGGCGTGTGGGACACTTAGCCTCTGATACGACAACCGACAGAAATCACGCATCCCATAAATCGTGAAGATGAGGTGTCGTCCCATCATTGACTAGGCATACTACAAAACCCGATAAGGCCCCTATATCCAGTTAGCTTATCCAAATCAAAACCCAACAAGGCTCCAATATCCGATCACCCTGTCCAAACCAGCATGTTAGTAGTCCTACTTAACATACTACCTTACAAATACTGGAAGGTAATTAATATCACATACATGCATATATTTGCAGGTATAACACATTTAACAAGACTAGTTATTTAGCCTATTAACCATATACATATTGAGTTCTTAAAGAATCTCAAACACAAACTTCACCAATCCGGAATAAGTTCCCAATCAATCCAAGCCAAGTAGGTTTCACACTATACTATTATATCACAATCATGCATATCTATGTCATGAATAAATACTCACATATACCGAGGTGACTAATTAGTTTTTACCTCAATCCATATATCAAGACTAGTTATTTAGCCTAAAAACAATCCTTATTCATTGAGGTCTACAATGATCCCCAAACATAAACATACCATGGCCATAATTATCTAACCTGAAACCACATACCAAGACTTATGTATATTTAGTCTAAAACAATTACCCATTGAGGTCTTCAAAGATCCTCAATACAAACCCATCAAGACTACTAAGTTAGCCCCACGACAACTCCCAAAACAAGACTATACCCTAGTCTCCCAATTCATTTCATGTCGGACTTCTATTAGTCCTTTCTCTCATAGCGTATACATCTATATACTCAAACCCACGCTCAAAGCGTAACATGACTATCATTAGTCAACTATCCTAGATGCCCACTAAGTACACTTAATAATATCTCAACTGGAATGGTTGTCCATCCGTCGATTCACCTTCGTACCATTTCATAAAGACTCCAAAGTAGTCTACTAATAATCTCTTCCCTAACGTGCACGCCCACTATATAATTCTCGTGAATTTCTTATTCTAAGTCAACATAATCCCGAACTCTCATAGTTCAACTAAATGGCTTGCTAGATTAGTTAAGCTTCTCAAAACATGTTCATTCTCGAAGACTTATCAAGTCTAGGTGTCATTTGGACACACACACAGCATGACCTCATGGATCAACACAACCGAGACCAACCCGTCTCAAATTCCATAGGTTTCAAACACTTCTTACTCACATGTTAACCAAATCCTTAATCGACTCTTTTAATTCTAAACGCAATAATTCATACTCGGGTCATTCTCGACCTAAGTACCATAATACCTTCATAATATAAATGAACCGGTGTCCAAAGTCCAACCGTTAAACCCAACCAACTTAAGCCTATTTCATTCCCGACAATTCTAACAGAACAATTATTTAACCACATTCCAAAATCTCTCATAGTCATCCTAGGATCGTAACTCAACCCTCAAACACAACCATGCATTATCGTGCTTAATAAAGACTCTAAAAAGTCACATTCTCAATACATACCATGGGACAATTGTTAAACTACGCTCCCAAACCTTCCATAGACATCCAACATCATCATTCAATCCTCACTTAAGTCGGTGCACTATCGCGCACGACTAAAGACTCAAACGAGTCTTCATATCGATTAATTACCCAAACATTATAAAACCCGATGACTTGTGATAAATTCATGCTAACGTCATCCAAGAACTTCGATTGGAGTCCTAAACCATCAAACATCACAAAATACTTATTTGGTCTCACCCGACCAACTCTCGAGATCTCGTAATTGAGACCTAACGAGCACAAAAGTCATAGGAATTTATCCTAGGACTCAAAAGAACATCTTAAATACTTAATGGACTCCATTGAGTCAAAATACCAATTCCCAAATTCTAGGGAAAAGTATAATTTCGGGATTTCTAAGTTCATCCGGTTTCTAAACCCACTAACAAGTAATTTGCATCCAAATCACTTCAACAACCTTAGCAAACCCATTCCAAATCCAATCCCACATGTTCACTAATCAAAACCCCTCATAAACTTGTCATCTAAACAAGTATTAACTTCACAAATCATGGGAAACACATCTCTAACAATCTAGCATCAAAATAATCGAGAGAGAGAAAGAAGGGGGTTTAGTAACGTACCTCAATAGAGTCTTAAACAACAAGGAAACGAAAACAAACTGGAGGGAAAAATCTATTTGTCAAGGACTTTGCAATGGCGGTCTTAGCTCAACGATTGGACGGTCGGATCTCTGGGAATTTCCAGAATACTCCATGGGAGCTCTCTCCCTCTCTCTCTCTATCTCGCGATTGGATGCACAAATGAGTGAGAGGAGAAGAGGTTAGGACTGATAAGGGTGTTAGGGGACCAAGTTACCCTTCAACTAGGTGGTCATGGGTGAGGGAGGGGGTATTTTAAGGGTAGAATAGGCAAAACACCTCAAAATATCAAAACAGCCCAGAGAAGAAAACGGGACAAGGTGGTCGCCTAGTCCCTTCCACTCTTTTGCATCCAAACGACTTACTGGAATCTAGGCGGTCGCTTGATCCTTTTTCTAGGCGAGCGCATGGTTTGGGAGGGAGAAAATGGTTTGAAATCAAGTCGAAAGAGTCCCTAACTCAACCCCAAACAACCTAACATGAATCCTCACTCAAAACATAACCGAAAAGTACCAAAACGGCATCTGAAACAACCCACAATAGAACCGGAACAAATCACAAAAACTAAAAATCATAGTAACTAATGAAAGAAAGATTAAACGGGAAAGAATAAGAGATCCCAATAAAGTCAAGGAACTCAAGAATAGGATTGAACTATTTTACGAAGTTGTACAACGATTAAGATTATCTAATCTCCAAGGAACGAGACGTTAACACTACTCGAACTCAAACAATCAAACGAAGATGAAAGTGATGTGATAGACGTATTTTATACGTCTTTATCGGGTACTTTTATGACTTAGAAATAGAAATTCCGTGAGGCTTTTGATTACTAATATGTGTTTTTGAGCTACATTGTGAGTTTTAGGGTTTTAGGTCAACTTATGGGATTTATAGAGCTTTTCTTGAAGAATTTGAAGAAGGGTGTAAAGTGCAACATTGGAAAAGATGCAGAAGGAACAATCTGGTCACCTTGCGGCCGCAAGCCTAAAAGGCCTTGCCCCCGCAAGGTAGGTAGAAAAGAAGCATAGCTCATTCAAAATCCTTCCGGACGCAAGGTGTAAACACAATGCGGCCGCAAGGTCCCCAGAACCGCCTTTACGGGGTTTTTCACCTAGATTGAACCTCTTATTCCCCTACAACACCTTGGTATAAATAAAGGACGGTAGCCAAAGCCAAAGGACGTCCAAAAATTGTTAGGAAACAGTTCCAACATAGATTTTTGTCTGTATTACGTAATTTAGTCTTTGTAATTATAGTTTTGAAGATCGATTCATGTATTCCTTTATCCCATTGTGTGGTTCATCTTCAAGGATGAACTAACCGTCCATTAATCTAGGAATTGGGAGGTAACTTGTATAGAATCTATTGCTTAATATATTTTCATTCATTCAATTCTTGTTGATTGTGATGTTTATCAACCCCTTTATTATCTAGCTTTGACCAAATGAATGGAATCGCAAGTAATAAAGGCCTAGAGGTGCGAATAACTGCATGGCCAAATGCATATGTCATACACTGGCTCACCATCATGATAAATTGAACCTATCGATCCACGAGAGTGATAAGTTAGGGTCAGGTTCATATATATGACCTAAGTGACAGATAGGATCCATATGTTCTTGTTCTTAGGATATAGATTGGATGAATTATTTGGGATAGAGACTGAACTATAATTTGACAATCTATATCTATCTTTTGTGAATGAACCCAAGTTATTGAATGATACTTTATTTAAATAAGCAATAGAGTAGATGCAAGTGAAATCTCAATCCTAGATTTCCCTCCTCCATACAGATCTTCATAACTGTGATTGCTGCTAGTTGATTAATTAGATTTATTGTTTTAGTAGAATAAAAATTAGATTAAATAAAACAAATAAAAACCCCCTTAGTTTAAATTGCTACCGATATTCTTGCCATTAGTATTTTTCTTGTCTTTGTGGTTCGACCCTTGCTTCCCAAGCTATTTTGCAATAGTCTTGTGCACTTGCAATGAATTAATTAAAATAAGACACGGTCATGATGCAACACTCATCATCAACACACGTCCAACTCAAGAATACTTCTCTCATGAAGTAGATTGTGTCTATATAACTGGACGACGATCAAACAAAGACCTAGGATTCATCCAAGGTCATGAACAAGTCCATACAAGTTAACCCTCAATCTATTCGGGTTTCCAACAACACCAAGTTACAACTTGCAACCCTAGCATGTTAACAGATTTAAATCGATCATCATAAGGGTATTGGTTACATCTTACCCTGAACAAACACTCAATGTCTTGCATTAAAGGTCTAACGTGCGAGTAAGAGGCACACGGAGTTCCCGGGTGTTACATGAAGCAACATTTGAAGCTACATCAGTAACTCCATTACTACCATCATTTGCAACATCATGACTGCAAATCGAACCAGAAACGATCTCCTTTATAAGGAATAGTGTAATTAAATCTCCTACCTCTTCTTCATCCTCACTATCTCCAATGGTGGAGACAAAAATAATTAGCCCTTTCTTTTTCAAGGTATTGGCACAATGATTTGCATAGTGCCTGCATTCCTCGAACAGCCTCTACATTGACGCACTCCAAGGTTTTTAAACCAGACTTTTCAGAATCTTGTGATTTTCCAGAATTGTCCTTTTGAAAAAAATTATTTGGTTCAATAGCAAAAGGATTACTGAAATTAGAACTTGTTCGATTTGACTTTTGTTTTTTAGTATGGTGTTGAAAGGGGTAATTATTTTTGTTGAAACGTACTGGAAGAGAGCGCATCATTTTACTACCAAGTCTTGCATTGAAAATTGAATCTCCTAAGGCAATGGACTCATTAGAAATATCCACCAATTTATCATGATAGGACTTAGTGTCCTCATTATCTTCCATCTTTAAATTTTTAAACTTAGTGAAAACCAACCTAGGTTTTGTTTGTCACACTGTTTCAGTTCCCTGACACCTTTCTTGGAGGGCAGACCATACTTCTTTGGCTGATGGATAGTTGACAACAACTTTCATTATGTTGGGGTCCAAAGAGCCAAAGATAGCATGCAATACTTTTGAGTTAAAATTAGACAACGTTCTTTCTTCCATAGTCCAATCTCTTTCATTACTAAACTTAAAATTCACCATCGAAATCTACCACATGACGTGGTGTCCAACCTACAATTACAGATAGTCATGCCCTTTCATCAAGTGATTTGACATAGACACCCATCAAAACATTCCAAAGAGAATAGTTTGTAACTGTTAGATTAGGAGGACATTGAGAACCATTAATTTGAGAATCCATCATGGCTACAATCAGGAACAACACATAGTAATGTCAAGTGGTGGCTTTGATACCAATTGAAAAAACAATAGCTAGGGTTCTTATGATAAAAACAAGACAATTAGTGGATGTAGCACAAAATGTTGCAACATTCACTAACACATTAACTAAACAAGCAGCCAAAATAAGTGAAAATCAAACGAAAATCTCCTTACAAAGTTGAATATTATGAGTTTAACACAGGTGCTCAAAAAAACAAGAATCTCAACAGAAACAGTGAGCCAAATACATAAACTAGAAAACAGTGGCCAATGGAGCTTGCAATGTTGTAAAGTTCAACAATACATCAACTTTTCTAGCACAATCTCTCTCTCTAAAAGCGTAACCTATTCTGAACTTTGAGCAGCCCTTTTATACAACATGAAGATGCGTCCAGACGTGTAAGGCATAAGAAAAGAACTAGACAAGGAAGGGTTAATGTTAGATTATTAATAATTCCATACTTAACTCCAAACTTGATCACCAAGATAGCCAAGAAAGGCAACAACAATCAATCAATAAACAATCAACAAAGAAGGAAACTAGGCTAGGACATTTCCTAGAAAGAGCTTCAATAACACATGAATTAAACATATGCTACAAATGCTCTTACAATACATTAACACATAAAACACAACTTAGCAAACACAACTTAGCAAGTAATTAATGATGTTGATACACATATAATACACCCTAATGCACAACTTATCATATATGTAAAATATGAGGGTGTTCCATTAACTAATATTGATTATATATAAAATAAGTGTTAGAGTTTTAATAAATATAAATTAAATATTCATATGATACAAATATTATTGGAAGAAACAAAATATAAGGGAGCCAACTTATATTATTTCAAAATAAATTATAAAATAGAGATGCAAAAATAACCAACAAAAGAGAGAAATGTGTAGAATATGTTTCTATACAATAATGAAAGCTATACATTCTAAATTAAGGGAAAACAAAGTACTACAAAGTTCAACAAACAATAACGCATGTTATAAATCTAAAACTAAGTAAATATGAAAACACAAAAGGAATCCAATAGTTAAATGTTAACGAAAAACGAAAAAAGCTAGCAAAACATTTTTTTAAAAAAATCATTAACAACAAGTGCAACTCACTAGTAACATTAAAAGTCCGCTAAAGAAAAATAATAAAATGATACAAAAGTGAACACCATGTTTGGAAACAAGAAAAAATTAAAATTGGACTCTCATTAAAGGACCGATAGTGTTTATACATATATTTGATTCGATTCTTCTAATTTCTTCTACACTTTTCAAATTTGATACCATACCAATCCACTAAGTATTTGGATACAAATACTAAAGTCACTCAAAGACTACTTCAATTTTTGAACCCAATGAGTTGACAACTGATATGATTATAATGTGTCCTTTTTTACTCACTTACTAACTCAAATTATAACCAACATTAGTTAAATTTCAACCTATTGAAAAAATTTTGAAACTAGTTTGAGACCTAATCAGAAGAGATTTTTCCTAAAATCATTCCTAGAATCAATCTTTGTGCTCTCATGCTTTGCCCTACAGATGGTAAGTTGTGCTAAAGCAGAAGTAAGGGGGTCGCGTCAGATGAGACAACGCGACAACGTTTGGGTGTTTGAAATTTGGGTGGGCTATGTTGTTTACGCGGTCACGTTCTTGTGAACAAGATGACCACGTTATAAAGGAAGGCGGTCAAGTTACGAATGTAAAGCGACTGCGTCTCAAGCCAGAAAATAGGGGGTAGTCCAAGTATATTATATAGTCGTGTTGACAGGTGTAAAGAAACCGTGTTGTTAAGAAGGCGGTCGCATTGAGAAGGGAAGGTGACACCGCGTCTGTAGCCGTATTTTGGAACCCAACATTATGTTTTTGACGCGATCGCGTCATTTGCGGCTAAGCGTTGCCCCTGTTTCAGAAATGCCTTTTTGAGTAAATTAACATTCCTCTCTTGACTTAACTGGTTAGAAGATTCATTTTGAGTCTAATTTATCAGACCTCCAACACACACTATTACATCTATTGAAGGTGAGAATTGAGGGAGACGAGAAGGTGAGGTTTACCATTGATGTCAATCTAGGAAGTGAAGCTCAAAAATCCATCTTTTGCACTTGAAGGGTTTATTAAAGGTGTTCCACTTGCCAAGAGCCATCCTTAGGACCAAGAAAATCTTAATTCCATCCATTGCTTGATTTCTTCATCTTTGGGGATTCCTACTTATGTATGTTCTCATAATTATTTATGATTTGAGGTTATTATGTGAACAAGTGAATTATGAAATGAATTGAGCTTACTTGCTTTAGTGTTACTTGAAACTTGATGACATTATTGGTTAATTTGTAATACACAACTTAATCTTTGTTGATAAGTTGAGGAAGAGTTTATTTGGGAACTTCATATTACATGTTTATGTTGAAGGTCTTGTAAACAATGGTCTTACCTTATAGACCATTGTATCATGATAACAATTATGTGTTGACGTGAATTTGTAAACTATTGAAATGTTTGAGATTGTGAAATGGGTTGAACAATGGAATATGATAATTAATGAGTAACAGAAACGTATCTGTTGGGCGTCAAATGTTACCTCTAACCTAGACACGGGACTGAGAACAGTGCATGTTAACAGCGGAGGTTGATTTACCCTAAGCCCTTCAGTCACAGCCATGACTAAGGTTAAGGTTATCCCTTTTGGGTAATAACTTTGTCGTCACGACTTGTTCAGGGTTATAGGGACCTAGCCTTGTGAGTGATTGTTCCTGGAATTATGTGTTGATTGTGATCGTGATCGTGATAGTCGAGTGGTGTTTGGTGATTGCGGATGATTGGAGATGTATCTCCATCTTGTATATATTTCCTATGTCGAACAATCTTAAACGTGATTATATAACTCCATGTTTATATGTGTGAGTCATTTTGTTTTATGCATTGCTAATTGTCATAGCAGGTCTCCTCTTCCATACACGCATAACATGAATAAGTATACATGAACCTTATTGATTTTCGACTCACCATGTCCTTATTTATTTTCCTTAGATCCCAGTCAGGTGATACGTTGAGTGTGGCAGCTGCAAACCCTAGATTCATCATAAAAATGGTGTATCACAAAGATTTTAAAATAAATAAAAATAAACAAGAAAACAGTCATCAACAATAAAAATTATAATGCAAACATTACTCAACACAAAATGACATAAAACTTGTCAACCAAACTCTTGGACCACTATTTGAGGTACAAATTGAATCTAAACATGAAAGATTTTTTTAGCACATTTTATTAATAATAAAATGATACAAAAGTGAACACCATATTTGAAAAATAGAAAATTTTAAAACTGGACTCTCATTTAAGGACCGATAGCTGTGTATACTTATATATTGATTCGATTCTTCTAATTTCTTCTATACTTTTCAAATTTGATACCAAGACAATCTACTAAGTTTTTGGATACTGATACTAAAGTCACTCGAACACTATTTAAATTTTTACACTCAATGAGGTGGCAGCTGATATGACTATAATGTATACTTTTTTTACTCAGTTACCAACTCAAATTATAACCAATATAAGTTAGATTTCAACCTATTGAAAAAAAAAATCAAAACTAATTTGAGACCTAATCAGATGAGATTTTTCCTAAAATCATTCATAGAATCAATCTTCGTGCTCTCGTGCTTTGTCCTGCAGCTACCAAACACCACCATTTTGTTGGGTGGATGGAGCACGAGAGTAGGGAGATTTGATTTTGGGGAAAAGCTCATCTAATTAGATCAGAAATTAGTTTTAATTCTTTTTGGTTTTGGTTAAAATTGTACTAATATATGTTGGTTGAAACTTGAGTTAATTGATAAGAAAAAAATAAGAATCCACAGGGTATAAAATTGAGAAAGTAGGATAACATAAGAATCCATCTTTAAATAGAGAGTAATTGTTGTCTTTAATTCGGGATTCAAAATGAGTAAATGACTACCCAAGCGTGACATATTATCACATAGGTAGAGCTTGTGAAAGTAAATAAGCCTAAAGGTAGTAGTTAGTGGTTGTTTAGTGGAGCGTTTTGATTAAAACACAGCGTTTTTTCTTTAAAAGTGTTTCAATACAATATTTTAAAACACATCGTTTTAAAAATATGTTGCGTTTACAACTACTCTGTTTATGAAAAATAGTATTTTGAAATAGTTTTCCAAACATATTTACAAAACTAAAACTGTGTTTTGAAAATGCTGCGTTTTAGAAACGCTACGTTTCGAAAAAACTACGTTTTCAAAACGTTGCACCAAACAAATCCTTAGTGAAACTGCTAATTATATATATTCCACGGGGTGAGCATAATAATGATTATAAACATTACATAGGTGAAAGTGAAATTTTCAATGTTTGAATATTGCATAGAGGAAAAAGCCCCCTACTTTTAAGTTTTCAATGTGATGCAGAATACGTAGCAGACACGTTCCTGACAAATTTGAATAGTGCTAAAACCTTTGGGAAGAAATCGAAGTTTAAGGGTATTAGTTGTAACTTTTGACCAAAAAGGTAATAGTAGAAATCAAAACAATTTAAGATTTTTCCATCGGTAGGGCGTAACATTTGATCCCAGATGAACCACATGACCCACGTGTTCATTTTATTTTAAGCCCAAAAAAGGATTGTTTAAGCATTGTTGCGGGCTTCACAGAATTTTGGGTTTTTCGTTTTTTTTTAATTTCTACCTTTTTAGGGTTTGGATTTTTTAGGGTATATAAATACCCTCTTAAATGTTTTATTGTTTAGTTTTGATAATTTTAAGAATACTTTCTTCCTTCATACTTTTGTGTGAAACAGTAAACCGACTTAGGCTTGTTTGAGGAATTTCTCATGGAATAAGTTCATGTTATTATTTCCGCTGCGTCACAATGTCAGGCTTTTGTATACTCTCTCCGTCACAAAATTACTCTTTTGTTTGACTCGACAAATGGATTAATGAAAAACAATTGACTTGATTCATAATATTAGTTTGATGTGTAGTTTACTTTAACACCCATGAATATGTTACTAATAATTAAAGTATAATGAAAAAGTAAGATAATGTAGTAAAAATGTTGTCTTAAAAAAGAAAATTTTAAAAAAGACAATTATTTTGAGACAAACGAAAAAAAACAGGGGCAATAATTTTGGGACAGAGGAGTATATAAATAATATCAAAATCGACAAATGCGTCGTCTGTAAAATTATATTAAAAACACATGAAAAATAAAATATATATTCTTACAATGGTTATTTCCGAGTCTCCTCTCTTTTTCTATCCGATTATTTTTTTTCTTTTTCAACAAAAGAAGAACGTGTGTGATCAAAGACACGAGAGGTCTTACAGGTATGTATGGTGCGTTTGTAAATTGATTTTGAGGTTCCGCAAATAGTAGGTTTCGTGTGAAACACCGTTTTATAAATCTTAATTCGTAAGATTGAATCTCACTCTTTTACAACTCAACTCATCAACACACGGTGGATCTGGTCAAGAAGATCCGTCTTATATAAAATATTCGTAAAACCGTATTTCCTAAATTTTTTCAAACTGCAAATAATCGAGTTGGCGATCGATACCATGTTGACAATATCGGACTTTTATTCTTCATATATAAATAATGGTGCAAAAGATTATTGAGCAAATACAAGTAGTACTATAGAGAACTTGAAATGAAAATACAGTCTTCTGATGCAAATACAGTCTTCTGAAATGAAAAAAAGATCTCATAGTTTATGCTTGACAATCGAACCATTTCCGCCGGATGCATTCAAAGGGAAGAAGAAAGGATATATTTCGTACCGAACATAGCAACTACTATAGAGAACTTGACATCCCTTCCTGTTAGCACAAATGGTTTGGAAGTTTGTGACAGCAGTTGCCAGGCAGTGAGCGCATGAGAGTTGAGACAAGTCCCTTGTGCATTGAACCAATGCATAAACGTTCACAAAAGGTGACACCTTAGACTCTCCCTTGCCCAGCCCTTTATTCTTAGGCACCACTGCCTGTGATTCAATTTGATCAACCAGTGCTCCGAGCTTTTTGTTGAATGTTTCGGGCTCTGTCACATTCTCAACATTGTATAATAGAATATCATACCTCGTGTCAACTTTTCCACGGAAGTCATTCGAGCTGTACCTAAGAAAGCAGTAGTCATACTGAATCCGGGCATCGGATTGGTTTCGACAAAGCTTTTGAATCTCGCTCCCTGCCTCTTGAATGCAACTTGAGCAGTCTTTGCTACTCACATCAGCTCTGCATTGTGCCAAGCCGTAGACTTGTTCATCCTTTGATTTGCCGTATGAGGTGGCACTAAAGCCAGTTTGGGATGTGGTTTGAACAAGTTTACCCAATAAGGTATCGATGTTTGCTAAGACTTGGCTATTGTTGGTGCTTGATTGATCATTACAAAAGTTGTTTAAAGGGTCTGCAGAGTTTGCAATGCAAATAAAGGAGAGTAAGAGGAAAATGTAACTCAAGAAGGCCATGTTTTGTCTGTAATATTCGAAGGTAAAGACGAGTTGTTGGAAGTACCCAAAATAACAAGGTGTTGTTTGCATTTATAAGATTATTTGGGGAGACAGTAGCAGATGTTTTTTGACTAAGCCACCACTATTAATTGTTGATCAGAAAGTGGGCATGGAAAAAGCCCATTATTTCTAGAAGAAGAAAACTAGCTAGGCCTATTGCATCATGCAGCATTTTAATGTGCCTGTAGTTCGTGTGGATATTCGCCCTGGATCATGGCTTCGTTGGGAGCGTCCGATAATACTGATGGATCTGTTATAGAGGGCAGATGTGCTGGTGGGGGAGTGATTCGTGACTGTACTAGGAATGTGATTTGTGCTTTTTCTCATTTTTAGGGGAATGGGTCTAACATGATGGCATAAATTTTAATTAGCCCTTCGGGATGGCTTGCAACTTTGCAGGAGGTTGCATTTGACTCAAGTAGTGGTGGAGACAGATTCAAAGGTTGTTGTTTTGGGTATAAACGGGGTTAACAAACTTCCTTGGTGTTATATTTATTTGTTGCGAACTTGTCAGCAATTGTCTAAAGAATATTCGTTGGTGCATGTTTTTCGGGAGAAGAACTTTGTGGCTGATAGATTGGCAGCCTTTGGTCAAATTCATAAAGAATTCTGGGTGTTTTATAAGTCTAGTGAGCTTCCGAGATCAGTTCAGGTGGTAGTTAGACTGGACTTTTTGGGTTTGTACAATTTTCGTAGATAGTCCTTTGTCTTGTGTTTGTTTTAGATGTAAGGCTCCTCTGTCCCCCTTGTTTTGGATTCGGCTGGTTGTGCCCCTCTTTGTTTTTGCTGTTTTTTAATTAATAAATGTGCAGGTGCCACCCTGCTTCCTCAAAAAAATAAAATAAAATAAAATAAAATAAAATAATGAAGCTAGGCCTATTGCTGAATCGGTCCCCTCAGCCTTTACAATAGGGGTGTAAATCGGAACCACCGAACCATGGAACCAAACCGAACCAAATCAAACCAGTGGGTTTGGTTCGGTTTTGGTCAAATACAGTTCGGTTTCGGTTTCTAAAATTGGAAAACCACGCGGTTCGGTTCACGGTTTTTGGTATCAAACCAAACCGAACCGAACCAAACCACCCTATATATATATATATATATTATATTATATTATATTATATTACATTTATTAACTATTTTGAACCTTTGATTTATTCATAATATATATATATATATATATACGGATACTAAAAAAAATTGATTGTTGGAGAACTATTATTTCTTCCATTGTTTGTGTTTATTTTAGAATTTGTATTGTTTTATTTATGATAATTTGTTGTTAGTAGGTTATTTCATAATTTTGATGTTAATTCCAAATTAAAATCTTATTTTTATTGTTATTTTTAATGTTGGTCAATTTCATTAAAAATAATTTATATAAACCACAAAACCGAACCAAACCAAACCAAACCGAATGGTTCGGTTCGGTTCGGTTCCAAATCTTACTCGGTTCGGTTCGGTTTGAGATTTTTGGAACCACTGGAAGGCGGTTCGATTTGTGGTTTTGGCATAAACCAAACCAAACCAAACCGAACCGAACCACTTACACCCCTACTTTACAAGCATGGATTGACCATGTTTTAATTTGGATTTAATGACAATTATATGATGAACAAGCAAGCCCAAGGCATTTAAAGGTACTCAGTTGTTTGTATAACTTAATCGTTTGTTATTCTAACAGTCATGATGGTGAGACGCTAAACCCATATCAGGAATAATCAATCCTAAAAATCACTAACTAGAGATCTCTGGATCACACCTCTCATAGTCAATTGATTTTAAGATGGACTTCAAACATGAACATGGTATACTCTATATACGTGCACGCCCACTTTATTGCTCCCCCCACCCAAACCAACCATGTTGTAACTTGTAAGCCCCATCTCGGCTACACGTGAAGGGTTTGTTGACACACTAAACCCAAATCGGGAAAAATCAAACCTAACAGTCACTTAATAAAGATTTATGGGTCACACCTCGCATAGCCAATTGGGTATGCAAATTGAGATAATTTTTTTATCAAGGTGTGATCAGTGATTTATAGGTACACGGGGGGATTTAATCTTTTGGCCCGAAATTAATATACTTGACATAGGAAGAGTTTTACCGCAGTTATGGTCATTCCTAGGCTTGAAGATTAAGTTTCTATCCATAATTTTTTATTTTCCAAAAGTATATATATTTGTGATTAAACAAAAAACAACAAATCTATAAAACTTAAAATATTAATAAAATTCAATAAACGCAATCTTATGCCTGCATATAAAGAAATTACTTGTGGGGTTAAATAGCCAACCAAAAATCTCAACCACTAACCTTTTTGTCGTTGGCTTGGTCACTCAAGAATGGGTAAAGCAGCTACTTTTGGCTTGGTCACTCAAGAATGGATGAATAATACTATTAAACGTTAATAAACTTCCAAGCAGCTACTTTTGGCTAATTGGTCACTCAATAATGGATGAATAATACTATTAAATGTTAATAATCTTCCGAGCAGCTACTTTTTCTTTTTTTTAAAAGGTTGGAGGGAACATAGATCGTATCCTAATTCTTTTTTTATTTATTTAATGCCTTGAAAGATTAGGATGACAAAGAATATTATTTTTATTACTTAAGAGGAACGAAATAATATAAGTGTTAATGAAGCCATTAAAATCATATTCTTTTTTAAAATTACAATTATATATATATATATATATATATATATATATATATATATATATATATATATATATATATATACATATATATATATGATGTCTTTGGTGTGGCTCGAACAATTGGTGCCTCTGGTGAGGCTTTGAACACACGACCTCTCGGTTGAGAGCAGTGTGTAGAAACTGATAAAATTTAGGAATAATGTCATAGTCTTTACATTGATTGAATCACTTATTTATAGGGAGAGTTATAATTAGGGTTACACTAGGAGTAGGGAACAAGAAACACATACAAAGAAGGTAACATATAATAAGGAAAAAACTATACAAGAAATTCTTTAGAATTCCTAACCTTTATAATTTAGTACTCTTAGGGCTTGTTTGGTAGTCGGACAATGATAAACAGTATTATTAATCCAAGTATTATTAGTGCCCTCGCTATTAATCCTCACTTGTATATCGGGGGTAGTTTTGAGATTACAAATGTTAATCTCAATTTTTTTTAGTGAGGATGCTAATAATACTACCCTCCCCCTTGGTATTAATAGTGAGGGATAATGACTTTATCACGGATAACTCGTGCTATTAGTCCGACCACCTATGCGTATCAAACATCGAGCAACTCAGCTTATTAATCCTATCTCCTTAATCCCGACTACCAAACGACACCTTATACTATTAGTATTTTTATACTATATAAACTATAAGGTTAATATTAGTATTTATGAATTTACCTTTAGACTTTTTAAATTTACATAAACGTTTTTAATATCATGTACGTTATTGTATTTTTTATTATATTGATTCAATTTATTGATCATAAGAATTAAAAATGTTAATCATTTTATTTGATAGTTTGTGCAATTTTTTAAAAGTGAGTTTATGAATATAATTGTATTATATTTAATTTTTAGTATTTTCTTTTGTGTTTTTATAATATTTTCTTTTGTTTACTTCAATTTTGAATGACTATAACTCTTTCTAAATTCAAACCGAACCATGAAACCAAACCGTGAAACCGAACCCTGAACCTAGTTGAACCAAGTCGAACCATCATAGTTCGTTCGGTTCATCTCAAGACTTTAAACTTTAGCTCGGTTTGATTTTTCTCAAACGATGACATGTAGTTCAACTCATAATTTGTTCCAAGTTGAACCAATTCAAACCATTTACATCCCTAGTTGTGATCATTCGTAGGCTTGAAGATTAAGTTTCTATCCATCATTATATATATATATATATATATATATATATTTGTGATTAAACAAAAATATCAAATCTATAAAACATAAAATATTAATAAAATTTAATAGACGCAATCTTATGCCTGCATATAAAGAAATTTCTTGTGGGGTTAAATAGCCACCCAAAAATCTAAACCACCAACCTTTTTGTCTTTGGCTTGTACTTACCATGGAGATGTGTCATATTAGGCGTTAACTTAGATAAAAATAATCTTTGTGTTTGTCCTTGGCTTTCACGCCAAATTTATTTCATTATAAACCTTTTACAAATTTTGTAATTTAATAAAAAACTTTAGGCCTAAAAAAATCCTAAAATTTATTTTCACCAAATCAAGCCTTTTAAATTTTAAAATAAATAGTTATTTATATATCAATTTCATTAAAAAAATATTTTTATTGCTTGTCTATTTTTGAGTATTTAAATTTATTAAATAGTGAATATATTGACTTTAAGGGGTCTACTAGCAAGAGAGTGGGGAAAGGTTTACAAAAAAAAAATTATAATATATTTATATTTATATTTGTTTAATTGATTTTTCTTAAATGGTATGTCGAGTCAAATATATTAAAACATGCTAATAGTGTTGTACTTATAAAAGTTTATCGCATATACGGAAATTGTTGTTCGGTCCTATTTTAAATTTGACTTAATTCTCAATTTAGTCAAAGCATTACTTTAAAAAAGTCCCAGTAAGCTCACCCTAGAAACTTTGTCATCACCGCCTCGACCAACCCATTACTAGAAAATGACCTTTAGCAACGAATTTTTCTGGTTGTTAATGGCTCCCCAAATGAAATTTTTCCGTCGGTGGGTCTGTCACGATCCCGCTCATCGATGTCCGACCACTTCCGTCGCTAAAGGTTAAATGACGGAAATTTCCGCGCTAAAGGCTTTTAAAAAAAATAATTAAATTTTAATATAAACGGAAATTTCCGTCACGCTAAAGGCTTTTAAAAATAATTAAATTTTAATTTCAGTGACGGAAATTTCCTCGTAAAGGCTTTTAAAAATAATTAAATTTTAATTTCAAATGACGGAATTTTCCGTCCCTAAAGATTTTTAAAAATAATTAAATTTAATTTCAGCGACGGAAATTTCATTCCGCTAAAAGGCTTTAAAAATAATTAAAATTTAATTTCAGCGATGGAAATTTTCAAAGCTAATAATGGATAAAAATTAAACAAAAATACTATCATTATAAATTTTTGTACGATAATATAGGAATTAATACAAAACTAAAGATACAAAATAAACAATAATATAAAACCAATTTACAAACATCAAACTCTAAATGTTATTACATCGAAATACCAAATATATACATACAAAATCAAAAATATCAAATCAAAAATCAAAACCATTACCGAAACCAAGTTTTTTGAACTTTTGCTTCTCCCATTTCTTTTCCTTCCATGCATGAGGGTAAAGTAAGGTATGTTGTTGACTTGTTCCAAGTTATGAAACAATTATTTTTGTCTAGTAACTTGTGACGAAGATCCTTAGTAGGTCTTTGCAATTACATTTCCATTTTCTTAATTAGCGAGAATCATCAATCTATATTTTCAATATCTATAATGGGAGTAACAATTTTATTGTTGTGTGGTGTAACTTTTTACGTAGAAGGTTTTGCCATTGCGAGAAAGCTTTTCTTCTCTTCATTCTTCGTTCTTTCCTCCTTTTCTTTTATGTGTGCCTTTGTAGGACGGTTCTCTGTGCCTTGTCCACCATCAATTGAATATGAATCCATAGGAATACAAATGAGTACCAAAAAGAGGATGAAATTACTAATGCGGTATCAAAAGCATTTGTATTATTGTATTGTGTTATATATATATATATATATATATATATATATATATATATATATATATATATATATATATCGGTTTCTAGATTTACATTTTTATCAAATGAGTACCAAAAAGAGGATGAAATTACTAATGCATGTATCAATTTCTAGTGAAATTGCACATCATATTTTGGAGTTCATGAATGGCGAAATTTTCTTCACAGAGGAATCATGCTCGGCCGAGGGTTTTACTGCTCCATCACCGTTAAGCCTATAATTATGTGACTCGAGCCCTCAAAGTCTAATCCGAGTACACATTCGCTAGAAGTTTCAATCATAGTCATATATGGCTTCTCCTGCTGAATGAAATCTGCATTCGTGTTCTTAGAGAGCAATCAAATGAAAGCTTCAATATGGCGGTCCATAGGGCATTTCCGTTGCTAAATTACCTAGTCGGAAGAAGGAAATTCGCTAGAAACTTTGACAATGTCATTGAGAGGCGGACAATGCTATAACTTGTGTTTTCATGGTGAAGGCACAAGTTATACTAAATTTATAATTTCTTTCCTCAACTCGGATCCAAACTTTGGCTCACAACATGAATTCTTTTCGGTCACTTTGTTCAGTCAATGCAAGATTAACCAAATATATATAAATCATTTCCTCAATCAATCTTAAGATTATTTAGCTGGTCTTAAGTTGTGAACTACCAAGCGCATCGGCGAAATTTCGTCTAAATTAAGCTGGAATTCATTGTTTTAAATCCTGAATACTAATCAAACTAATGTTTAGAACCATAGTGTCAAGGAAATTGATTATGATCCCAATCGAAGCTATCAAGTCTCACTAGCAATATATTGGAAGCTTGATTGATTCCAATCAAATTCATAAAACAATATGTCATGTAAGGCTGACCTTGAAATAAATGACATGGTCAATAAGTAAGCATTTGTTGATGCGAAAGCATAGGAAGACGATTCATAGCAGCTCCTTACTACAACTTCCCCTACCTTGCCAAGCGCTGGAGTTCCAAAATTAGCGACTTCCCATTAATTAAAAGCTAGAGTGAGAAGACACATGATATCGGGGATCTATTAAACAATTATGAATGACATATTTGATTATGTGGACTCAACTAAGATAAAAAGACTCGCATAAAGAACTATAGAAATCGAGATAAAACATGCACACCATATGCCATATAAGTGATGATGTTGTTGAGCAGGGGCACATGTAAGCAAAAGGAACATAAGATAAAATAAAAGTCGCCTTCCACATATAGCATTATAGCCGCAATTAAGATGACTACTTCATTATCAACATCTAGTGCCAGATATAAATTTTACAATCAAAAGAACATATATATATATATATATATAAAACAAAAATTTTAAAGGTGGTGTGAATTGGCACTAACAAAAATTTTTCTTGAATGCTGACTAAATCAAGCAGATGCACTCATCTAGGAAATCAATTTTTTAATTTTTCACAATCAATTTGGTATAGATCATCAAATTATGTTTCAAAGTCATTTGCACAGTTAGAACCCAAAAGAAATTCATTTTAAGTAATACTTTCCTATTGTAAATTAAACACACCACATCACCCTTAATTTTACTAAAGAATTAAAAAGAGCGCCTTGAGCTGCCCATTATTACTCACCAATACAAAATTTCCAATAAGGAACCTGTTTTTTCTTTGAAAAATTAGTTACCGAACATCACTAGCCAATGCACCGAGAAAATTGCAACATTTAAATCAAAAGATATCATCAATTTATCTA